>UYYF01004793.1:453-32879 GCA_900618365.1 Thelazia callipaeda
ATCAATGCTATAATTAATTCATTTTTGTCTCTGCTCTGCTTCTATTATTCACTAAATTCAGCATAATTATTGCTCACTATCACTTCCGCCTCGACTCATTCATCTGCTGGGCTATTTTCGGTCAGCAATTACATCGACTAGTATTGACTCGTTTGTTGTCAATAATTAGCTACTTGATAAATAAATTATCATCAATCGGTAATTATTATAATGTTCAAAAAGGTCAACTGTCCATATTACTGGTTAGTTTTTGCATGCAACAAAGCTAAAATATATCAAAAAAACAAGACATTCTGAATTTCAAGAAAAGTTGTTTATATGCTGCACTCACATTCGACTAGATAACACTTTTTAGCCAACTCGTTTTCCATTCTAAAACAATTAATTAATGCAGATCGCATAATTTCGCTGCACACTTTTTACACGATTCTCTTAAATATTTAGCACGAAAAATACTAAAGAGCGAATTTCGGTCGAAAAAGAAATGCTATTCTCAAAAGTTTCAATATTTGTTTATATGAAAAATAGAATGCAACGGCACTTTTTATTATACGTAAAAAGCAACACGCTATTTCACTCAACAAAATCAAGAACTTATGAACTTTTCTGTCCATTACCAAACATACCTTAATATCTTATCATCGCACGTACTGATAAGATAAGATACGAGATCAAAGTCCAAACTTACCGATTAAATTTAGAAAAAATTCTTGGATATTGTTTTTGGAGCACATGTTCAACCATGGTTTGAAATCCAAACATTTTGAAATGCACTTGAACTACCTAAAATTGTATTTGTTACTAAGAATTAATTTGTTGCCTGGAATGCATATTTATGATGACTTGTTTGAAAGAAGAAATGAAATATTTTTATACAAACTCCATCATTACTGCGTAATTTTTTGAATGCAGTTGGGATTTAAGTCAAATTTGCAAATAGTTAATTTCATATTTTTATACTTTATTATGTTTACTTATGCTCATGCATAGATTAACCGGAACTGCTACTGATACTCATAAATTGGAATTCTAAGATATTATAATGAGCAAAAAGCAAACTTTGTAACAACACATAATGGGTTTAGTTGTCTGAATCCAATCTTTGCATAGTTTCGCACGACCTGTTTTCTTGGATTTAAATTCATGTACGTCTGTTTCAGGCGTTACATCCTGAAACACTTTCATACAAATTGTACGTTTGCATGTTGAGTATAAGACTTTATAAATTTATAAATTTTCCTGTGAATGCTATAAATTTATAGGCAAGCAAACCCTCATTTTTAAAAGTAATTCTAATAAAAAAACAGCTTTTATGTCTTGAACTAATTCCAATGATTTTCATAAAATAATTAGAGTAATGCCAAAAGTCAACTTGCAATGGCTCACCGTTCTTTTCAATAGACTATCATCATAAATATCAATAATAATTACTTCACGCTTCTTCATCAACGTCGGACTTAAATTCAACGCCTTAAAATTGTCCTCTTTAAAAGTTTGTGGTTTATTGGTTTTTCTTGAAGTGTAATTTTAATTACTGAAATGTTAGCTGCAGGTTTTGCAGTAATGAAAGGTACTCCTGAAAAAGCTTTATTTTGGCTCTTAAAATTAAAAATACTCATTCATAAACAGAGAGTATAATTAATTTTAACAAGTTAAACTAATACGAGCGAAAAATTCTTACGTTTTCAGTATCTCCTCTGTCTGGTAGATGCATTGATTCAATAGAGATATAGAAGTCATCCTTCATATAGTCTGGATTCTGAAAATCATGCATTTATTTTAAAAAATCATACAAAATTTGTCTACACAATGAAGACAAGACAAATAGTCAAAAACTACGCACGATGGATGTAGTAGCTTAACAAGTAATGTGCAATAATTAGTACTATTTGTAACTTTATATAAGTGTAAATTTATTAAGTATTTGATAAATTTATCAGTAGGAAATGAATCAGTGCTAATTATCTTTGGAATTTAGATCACAAGACTGAGCATTCTCCACCGTGCATTACGTCAATGTGATATTATTATCGTCACGTGAACGTGCTATTGTTTTTATAGCTTCAACGGATCATGCTTTTTCCATTATCTTTTCCAGTTTTTTCGATAATAAACATTGTAGATTACAGAAACGGTTATCCAGTATATATGTTACCATCAAAGTATGTAAACAACGCTGCAAAATATCAATGAACTAACTAACTTTAATCACAGTTTTGCAATATGGAAAAGCATTCCAACACTCTTCATGTAAAATAAACGCTGTATCGGGAAAGATTTTACGTAATGCCCACGGCGATTTTGATTTGGTACGATAAATTTTATGTGTGTAAATACCAGTGATGCTGTAGCCTGGGCGTACAGTGGTACTAGTAAAATCTTCATTTTCTAATACCTAAAAAGTTTATTAATATCCAACGAAACAATAGCAGGCAATGTCTTCTGAATAAAGGCCCATGTGTAAGTGGCCATGCTAATTGCAGTGCCTCGTTCAATAAAATGCATTAAAACTAAGATTGAAGCTTTGTACCAAAATGCACTCTTGAATTTCAGTTTTACTGTTCTGACAACTTTGGTATAGCTTATAATTTACAGTAACAAATATGATAATAGCAAGCACCACATTTGAGTGCATAATCTCAGATTTAGTCAATCTACTATTTAACTATTTTATTCGATAAATTATGCAAAGAGAACTTATAAGTCAGTAAGTCAGTGATTCAAAATTAATTCTACGAAATAACGTGAAATATTTGCGCCGAAATCAAAAGTGAAAGACATTGAAAAACTGCTTGACCTCCACGCCATCACCTCCACCAGTTTCGTTCTTGCTTGTCTCAGATACCGCGAATAATTGCCCACGATAATACTCATCCATTTCAAATGGCATTAGAATGCGAAACTCCTCAAAATCTGCTCCTTCAATGTCTAATTCTGATAAATTTTGATAAGTAAAAAAGTTTCTACTTCCCAGCACTCTCTCTGTTCTCTTTTTTGCTTCGCTTTACACAATAATGAAGTTTATAACAAGGGAAATGAAATAAATTTTCAGATCAAACCCAACACTCTCAGAAGCACAATGATTGTCTCAGATACTGTCAAGTTAATAAGCTCTTCATAAGAATATCTTTATTCAACTGTTGCCATCTTTGAGCTAGTTGTGGTAAAACCGTGACAAGAATGATATACAAAAGAGTAACGATCTCGATGCAAAATTTGTGAAGTAATTTACAGTTTCCGTACAAACTTTGCAAATAACTTATGTCAAAAATTATTTCGTTATCGATGACAAGGCAATATGCTCTCTATTATAAGTGGAATATATCAAATCTGTCATGAAAAACTTCGAAAACACTCTTGGAGTAAAATGCTAGCTAAAGTCTGCAAACAGTCATTTTGATGACAAATCCTCGACATGACCTCAACGCTGCACAACACATCAAAGTAAACATATATCATGACTAAAAACAACACTATGATGAACACATAAGGATAAAACGGTGTCGAGAGGCAAAGTTCACTGCTCCCTTATCTATTATGCAAGTAGTACTCTAAACAAATCTCTTAGAAACTTTAGCTAATTGATTAGTGATAATAATCAAAATTAGTAGTGAAGAAAAGTACTGTATAGAGTGAAATAATCTTGGCATTGATGAATTTTGAAAAAAAAGTATTGTCTTCAGTCATTTTTCACTTCATAAGCTCGCAAAAATTAAGTAGTATCTCAAGTAATACTTACTTTAATGATCATTGCTAGTTGCAGGCAACGATCACGATAAATACAAGTATAAACAATGAACTCCTCCGCTTGTTTTCTTACTTTTGTATTTCTTTCTCATGCATTTACATTAACAGTCTTCTCTACCGTAATAATATAAACTTACTTCCAAGTAGCACTAATATTGTGCTCATTGTTTCCTTTAGTTCATATCCATAATAATGTTTGCTTACAACTTGCAACACACTGTAATAAAATTAAGCTCCATTAACAGACCTCTGATGTAATAACTTTCAAATTTGATAGAATTAATTATCTGTGAGTTAACCTTATGTGATAGAGATTTTAGCAAATAAATTATCAACTACTTAACTGACAGAGGAAATAAAATTTTCATTGTAGGCAGATGGAAGTAGCTTATCGAAATTTGGATTATTTAAGATGAAAAATTATCAATTAGAAGAAACAATTTCAATGGTAATAGAGTGTGCGTGACACTGTTCAGTTTTGAGGGGGGATAAGTGACTTGAACTGATATAATCTGATCTGATCTACCCTGCTGTATATTATGTTTTGCTAAAATAATCTGATCTATTTCGGTTCTTATAGCCTAATTTTATCTTTTTTTCTATTTTAGCCTCTTTGATCCTATGTATTTTTGGTTTTATAGTCTTTGACTTTCTAATCTGACTTTATTCTTCACCCCATATGTGGCAATGTCAACGGACTCCAGTTTTATTACCTTCAATTGCTCGAACATATTTGTTTCGATGGACGCATTCCAACGTCGTCAGCAAAAATTTAGGAATTGGAAACATTCGCAAGGTATGTATAATTTTAGGCCTTGAGTTCATTCTTTTTATATCAGGTAGGATAAGCACAAAAGTTTTAGCAAATTTGTGAACTTATGATTGTTCGGCGTAAATTTCTTTGTAGCAGTCATATTTTATAGGAAGCGAACATTCATTCCTTACCGAAAAAGTTGACCAGATTGCATCGATGGGACGATATGGATGAACAAAATTGGCTGATGATCTATCGAGATTTTTATGCTTCACGTTTCATAGTACTTACTACTTTGACATTGCCTGTAGTAGGCCTGCTTACATCGGAGAATTTTTTGGACGACATAAAAGCTGGAAGATTGAAGGATGCTTTCTGTAATACAACTACAATTAAACAGGTATTGTTTCATAGTTTTGATTACTATATGCTGGATTCTATGTTCTGCATATTAAGTTTCTTTCATGAATTACATTTCTGCGAATTGCTTGTATTACTTGCAGATGGGTATTTTCGCGGCGTTTCCGGCACTTGCTTTTGTACTCTTGGCACTTCTTGCACTGCGGCTTAATTTTATTCGAATTCACCGTATATATTTCAATAAACAAGATCAGAAGACATTTGTTGCTGTTGTTTCTCGCTATTGCCTTTTTACACAAAAGGTTATCGTCTTTATATCAAAATTAGTAGAGTGGATTTTGGAGTTTGACAGAATTTAAAAATGCAGTGGTTAGAAAATAATAGCGAACCAGTTATAGTGGAATTTATTTTTGTTAAAGCATAAAAAGTATTGCTTATAAAATCTAAAGCTCAGCCTCTTAAAGAAGCTTTGTTTCATCACTAATAAACAAAAAGAATTAAATACAAGGTATTTTTGGAAACAATTCTTCTGAAACAATGGATGAATCAGAAATTTAAATAGGTATCGAGATTCTACGGCAATTAAAAAAGCATACTTCACATTTTTGAACATTGATCTCTTGACATCTACATAGCCAATCTTTATCAAGATAAACATCATTTTTTTTGAATTTCGCCAAAAAAAGCTATTCATGTACTGGTATTCGGTTCTCCTTTTCGTGTGAAATCAAATTGATAAACTGTACTAGTAGTTAAGGTATTAATTGTTTAGACATGTTTCAATGTTTAAATATTAATTAAGCAACAAATGAATTGGAGAAGAAGCTAGCGTTATGAATTGTATTCAAACTTTACTATCTCCATTGATAAAACTCTGTATTTTAGTGATTTTCTCATATTTCAGGTCCCCTTCAGTCGACAAAATATCAGAATCTTGGAAAGTGCTGGGCATCGACTGTGGAGATTCTTCAAAGGCTCAATTAAAATCAACCGGCGTACGTTCGCACTAATTGATGAAAACTTCTTGGACATGAGATATTTGCATCTTCTAGCAGGACGAAGAACGGAATTTTTTAGAGCTGTTAAAGAAAGCAAATTTTAGCGTAATAAACTTAAACTATATTTTTATAGTTTGCAAGAACATAACTTCTCTGTATCACAGTTCTTCATCAGCAATCTTGTTCTATTGATACCACCTTTGTTTCATCTAATGAAATTAAAAATGCAGTTTGTTAAACCGTGATTTGAGGCACGTCAAAATTCATCAATTATTTTTTGGCATAGTGTGTGGCACAGAACTATAATTAGCCAAGTTCATATCTGTGAGATCGCTATGTGGGTCGTGAAATAGTCAGTTGTTTTTTGACTCTTAATTTCGCAGTTTCTTTACTATTACCACCATATAAAATATAACTATAAATAAAAGAAGTCGGTCGATTGGAAATGTGTGAATCTAGAAATGTTTAAAAGTTTATTCGTGAAAGAAGGAAGGGTATGAGTTTTTACGACCCTTCTGAGTATTCGATGATTAAGCAAAGGGTAAGCAACAGGAAATATTTAAAATTCGATAGTAAGTTAAATAATTAAATAATTTAGCTTGAATAATACTCGTAGATTAATGCATATCTATTAATAAATAGTGAACAAAGTAAAAACACCAGTATTTTTCAATTCCTATAAAGTATTCCTAAATGCGTATCATTGATAATATATGTTCGTAGGTCCTATGCCCGTATGTTTGACATCGCTGAAAATACCACAAAAAGCAAGAGATAATTCTTTTAGTGATAAAGACAGTTGAAGAAGAACAGTGGCCAGGGTACAGGGATTTGGTAAACAGAACAAGGTATACCATGATAAAAAAATATGCAGGTGAGAAGAGTCGTATATAAAGATAGAAAGCAAATTATAAACACAACAGAAGGCGGAAATTATGGTGCTGCATGTATTTCACTACAACATAAATGCAATTAGCTTCAATTATAATAGAATGATCGGGAAAAAAAAGAAAGAGTCGGTATCTATTAGTACCTCACTACTACGTTGTTCTCAGCCTTAATATTGAATCCGATTGGAATACTTTAATTTAGTTTCCTATGTCATACTTGCTAATATTTTTAATTAATCAGGAGATTTTTTTGTATAGAGACTACTTCATGTCAATGACATGGGTTTTACACAATGTCATACATATGGTTCATTCCCTCCCAAATGTAAGTTGTTGATTACTCAGTAAATGTGTCTCGGCGACTGCAAATCGAAAGTTTGAAATGAATCACGTAACTCTTCTAACTCTGGTGATGACAGCTGAAAAGTATGCACTTAGTCCTTCAAATAGCTAAGAAAATAATTTGCTTCTATAAAATGAAAAAGGTTCCCAACCAAATGGCACCGAACTGTTTTTGTTTAAATTAGAGAACTGTTGGAAACCTCACTGATTCTCTCTCATCAGTAACACTATGTTCGACAAACATATGCTTTCCGGACAGTACTTCAGCTAATTCGTGGCATATCTGGTCAAACTGTGAGACAGGCAATGTTGCTTCCTCATCTATGATGCGAAGTACTCCTTCTTCAGTAACTGTTTCGAAAAAGCGGTACGCTGAAAAGTTTTCGCAGAAAAAGGATAAGCATTCTGTGAATTATAATAACACCTGATCCAAGCAAACAATAAGGAAATCTCTCATAAACCAAAATATAGTTCTAAATTACATATTTATACTCACAATTTAAAAATAAATGCTTACTATAAGCGGTTAAACAACCAGATAGTTCCATTGACGCTGGACTGAAACTTTTCGCTGGTTTCGCACCTATAATCACCTGATGACAGTATCAAGAAAAACTTGGAACACTTAACAAAAGAGAATAGAAATAGCAATAGACAAGAGATACTCTGCTTAGCAATTGAAATAATTTATCAGGGAAAGATTCTGTTTTAATTAATTATAGCGATAAACAAAGTTCACATAAGTCTTTTTTTTTCACTTTATTCAGCTCAACCAAGGAATTGACTTGCAAGCGATACAGTGAACAAACCAACGACAGAAAGACGCGGAAATATATATGCGGTCACAAGCTGAGGAAGTACATTCAACCTGTCTTCCGACCGAATATCACCAGATGTTCTAAGTGGTTGCGCACGTGATAGAAAAATATTATGTGCCACTTCGTGAGTGGTTAAATATTCTACACAGCGCATCACACTCCTAAAACCAAAATACCCTTCAAGAAAACCATTTAAATTGAAATTGTTATGCTATTCTCAAATCTTTCTTAGAAGTAACAAAACTATATTATTTTTAACATTTATGTTATAAATGTTAAAAAAAAATCCTTAAAATCACATCAATTTATGCAATGGAGAAAAATAGGTTTTTGTCATACAATAGGCAGCATAGATTATTTTTCAATTTACACACACGCGACGTACGTCACAAATTTTTCATAGTATTCCGGACCATCCAACTGAAAGACAATGGCATATGCAAACCATATTGGACGTTTGATAACATACATATTGTCGAATATGTGTTCACATCTCTATAAATATAGAACCTGATATAATCCTACAATTTAGCTTTCATTCTGCCCTTTCTATAGTGAACATATCCACTAACGATATTTCTCATTAACGAATGCAATGTCAGAAACAAAACTTACACGATTAATTAAATCGGAATCGTAAGGCCAAGTTAAAAGATGAAGATGTAGGTGATTTACAGATGCACATGCCAGAAGACTATTGAATAAAACATGAAAAGAATTATTTTTCGACAATAGCATTGTATCGGTTGCCAAACGGACAGCAGTTTCAGAAAGAACCTGTAGAACATAACTGTGATAATAAGTGATTGAATTTTAAAAACGTCTTCAAATGATCTTGAATTTTGGAAGAGAATTGTAAGACATTAAATGGTCATCAGCTTTTCAGAGGTCAAAAGCACAATAGTGATGGAGAGAGAACCTGAATATAGCGTTTTCTGTTAAGATTGTGCTTCAGCAACACGCAATAAATGAATAAATGACATTCATGAGAGTCTGGGTGGAAATTTAGGTTGTAGATATAATTGAAACGATCACTTTTCCAACATAATCAAGTGGAAGTTACCTGTGGTGTAGGATGATCGATATTTGGTAATAACAAGGAATGCCCTCTTATTAGCGGTGCAGCATTAACTGCAACAGCATGGTGACCTACTGAACTACCTTTCCGTCGTAAATAAAACAGTACCTCCAAATACCATAAATTTAAATCGATTCACAAGTAATTACTTATAAATCACTTATTTTCAATAATCACTTATTTTAGCCATTTTTTTATAAATTTTGCTTTTGGTAACAAATGTCTCATGAAATTCATCACGAAAAATTCAAATCTTTCAAAGGAATGAGTTTTTCATGATTTTTCATGGCTATAAAATGGATAAAAACTAACTTCTTTCTCCTTTAATTTCATGAAATTCCACCTTAAATTGCAAAAACATTCCTGCACTGCGCGAAAATGCGTTGGCTTGCGTCTCATTTCCCCGCGTTCAACATTCAGCTGAAATATATAATTTTGATAATCTACTTAATTATTTAGGATATGTGCGTGAAATCATTTAGACAATTTAGGTTGAAAAGTAAACAAAATGTGAGTTGAAAAGCAAAGCAAATTCTGATAACTTTATTAAGAGCAACATCTTAATAACTTCTAAACTGAAGTTTTGTCGAGTGTAATGACCCTAACCTGAACAGAAAGATTGAAATCTCCTTCAAGCAATTTGTACATAGTATTTAGTCCATAATTCAATAACTTGCATTTCTCAGCTTCTTCCCACTTAGCCAATAGCATATCCTCAAACTGCAAATAAAATCACTTGAAAAATATTAGCTTTCTGATCTATTGAAATATTTATCTCAAATTGAATTACGCTGCAAAAACTCAATAAAACAAAATGTATTTTTGAACAAAGTACGGTTTAAAACCATGATAACATTAAGATAACAAAATCTTTTTGCAAAATTCTTGATCCACTTCTGATGTTTGAAAAATATTCTATTTCTAGGCAAATATAATTAAGCGTGGTCTCTACCAACTAAGACTGATGTCAATGAATAAGAATTGAAAGATAGACTTCCGAACGGTTTTCATCATTATGAGGTCCGGGATTCCGTAGGTCAAAAATGAAATCTAATGCAGAATACGAAAACAATGGAACTGATGAAATGCACTTTTTACCAGCCAGTACCTGAAATTATGATTAACGCAATTAAATGGTTGTGAAGAACTAAAATAGAAATTACAACAAATCAATATTGAAAAAAATAATCTTGTTCCTTCAAATCGTAAAAATTACAATACTCTCAAACTTTTCCATAAACGTTTTTGTTCAATTTCTTGTTAACAGCAGTACACAATCCATTATAAAAATTCTAAGAGTACTGAAATTCTTAATAAATTCAAAGAATAGCAGCAAATTTCGAATCGTTGGATAAAATCGACTTATTAATAACAGACATAACTATAACTTCCAAATAAACCAGGAATACATAAGCTATTACTAGAAAAATTTTTTTAAGACATAAAGCAGAGAATCATTAAGATATTCACCTCAACTGCAGTTCGAGATGGCTGGGTTTTGGGTGATATACCAAGACTGACAACTTTATTATTCATACTTTCTTTTAAAAGCTTACCAAAGGCTGACTGGTTTACAGGTACACCAAAAGTTGCTACATTCAGTTATGCTAAAAAAATTTGAAAATGTAATATCAAATTGAAATTCCATTCAATCTCAGTTCAAGCAATTATGAAATCAATCAGCAAAGAAATACCAGGTAATATAGAAGTCAAGCGATTTGTATGAGCTACTTGTGTTACAACACATGCTAATCCTTTTACCAATAATGTCAATAATGACTAAGATTAGCAGTTAATAATAATAATAATAATTATAATTATTATTATTATTATTATTATAACTATTGTTATTATTATTAACAATAATGGAAAAGATTAATAACATTAACGACAATGATAGCAAGGAAGCGAATAACAATTACAAAAATAATGATCATACTGATTAAGCGTATAGATGATAATGATAATAACTACTAATCTTGTTTCATAAAAGTGAATACTTGAAAATAATTTGCCAAATGATGGCAAGCGATGCAGACCTGCAGTAGAATGTTTTAACACCTTCCAAGTACTACAAATGAGTCACCAATAAATCGAGACGTCTTAAAAACATGTAACAAGAAATCGTGCAAGAACTATTAGAAGAATGTCTCCCAAACAATCTGGGTGTTAGCATAGTACCAATCAGTCAACTGACTGATCTAATCAATCCTATCAAGTCAATAAGCCCTAGAAGCCTTAAAAAATGGCCCAACATTTCATCTAAGAATTGAAATCCCTCCTAGAAAACTACTGAATGGTTTCCTGTGTTTCACGGTTGCACGATGAGACGTGCTGGTTAAAATAAAGTGATTACAAAAGTCGGTCGCTATAGTACCTTTCTTTCGTGAGCATGTTTTTTGATAGTCTTTCCTTCCAGAAATCTGAATGTTATGGTATTTATGTAAAAAGTCACTGATTGCTCAGGAAACTTCTCGGTAACTTTTTGTGGATTAAAGTAAATTCATCACAGTAAGACAATTTATTCACAATCATATGTTTTATTTTCACGAGCGAGCATGTGTTATATCTTTGGGGGTGATTTCGAATTAAATCTCTTGTGAATCTAGTTTTTTATACGTATTTCCCTCGTGCTTTCTTATTTTATTAGCGTCTTTCTGAGTTAATTAAAGTTTTACCTTTATCTTTTTAACCTTTCTATTTCTTTTTTCAATAATTTATTTGCTGGTGAAGTTTAAATACCACTGCAAATATTCGCAAATGCTTATTATTGAATCAGTCATTTACGATTGTCCTAAATCATGGTATTTTGACAAACGTCTATTTTTAGATTCTTTCTGCTTTTATCACTTTGTTCTTATTCTTTGATGATATTGCTGTTTATTAAACATTTCAGAATTAGTATTGTAGTGGTTTCAAAAGTGACAATGACTTTGATTTGTTATTCACTGATTGCTGGAAGCCGAACGCACGCGTGCATTCTCCGTTGTGGTCATCCGATCCGTACAGGTTAAGAATATTCATAAGTAATTACGTTTTCTCATTATGGATCTATTTTGTTTGACTGTATCAAAGTGTTACATGAACGGTCTCCAGTCAAAAGTTAGGATTGAAAATTTTTCAAAACATAATTAAGCATGAAACATTTTAATTGCGTAGTTTTTAAGCTGCTATTGCATCAAGTACTGCAAAAGAACCAAGTACCTCAGTGGTTATAACAAATGTCCCAGAAAAAGTTGAGAAAATTGGATTCTTCAAGAAATTGGTTTACAGATTTAAAGGTCAGGATATTTATAAAATATTACTTATAGCCACGGAATAATTATGGAAGGTATAAGAAATATGTCTAGAGTTTCCGTGCGACTTAGAAATTAAGTATTGGGATAGAATGTTGCGTCTGTTCCATTTTTTTTTTTTTGGTTTATTTTATTTATTTAAAAGTTATGCTTTTTATTAATTATACATAAATTGAAGTCCTTTCAGGAATTCCGCTTAAAGATGAATCGCATGCGCCTATTTCTTTTATGAGAGATATTGGAAAGCAGTTTGTGCCACCACCTTTACCCGAATTACCGAAGGATTTTAAAGAATATCCTGAACGTGATTTGGTATGTTGTGAAGAAAAGTTATTGAAAATGTATCAACTTACTTTATCACTATTCATTGGCGTCAAGACCCATATTCAATTCACTGTATGCAGAAGTTTTATAGGTTTACGAAGCTACTTTTGTAGGTGAATTATCCGTATCCTGTGCAGCGTATGTATCCTCCCAAATTAAGGCTTCTAATCGTACCGGACAAGTTCATGAGCGCTTTCCATAAATACACAGGAACATCAGGTACATTATGGACTTTTTCAAAAATGCACCAACAAGTAATCTAGTTTCCTTACTTATTTGGTTAGTTTTAATCAGTTTGATTGAGAAATCAAAGATGTGATTCATTCCACCATCATTCGACGGAAGGCTGCCTGCTTTAAATGTTTTGTATAGCACAATCTCTCGACGGCGTGGTAACTATCTTTTTTCTATCTCTATACATTCTTTTTTACCTTTAGATTATTCGTGAGGCAAGGTTTTTATAGGCCCATATGTATTTTTCACCATGTTATATGCTTTTCTTCATTCGAAGGGTTTGTTCGAAATCGCTCACGACCGGATAAAAATAGTTGTTTTGCTCTTCTATTATTATATATTCTCAAGAGCTTTTGACTGTAAGTTTATGTTACTTTTCGGAAGGACACTGTATTTTTTAGCTTAAAAAAATAACTCAATTTATGTGCTTATTAATCTTACAAAAGGAAAATTTCTTCTATACTGATAGCTAAAATAAGAATTCACTTAAGTTGATATGCTTCATAATATTCTTTCTTGTTCTTTCTCTACTAATGCCAGTCTTCATTTAGCTACTCGCTAACTAGATTTTGCAAGAAATGAAAAGTGAATGCTATCAAGCATGTTTTTTTTTATACCTGTAGCTTGTACTCTGCAAAATTACTTTCTAGATCGACTGGATAAATACATTTATGAAAGACGCAAGCAACTTGAAAAGGATTATTTAGATATTGTTGATAATAACTTTAAAGAAGTTCGATATGCTCAAAAAGTGAGATTTCGTGTTTTTTATCAATACATTTTAATAAATATGTTAGGAATTGACTAGCATTGATAATTAATAAAAAATTTATTGATAGTGCTACCAAATTAATGTTAAATGCGTTCTGTTTCTCATTTATCCTCATTTATATTGAATTTCCCAGTTATAATTCGTGTTGCAGGAATCAAAAGCTGAAAAAGAAGCTTATTTGGCGATGAAGGAATACTATCCTACAATCTTCAAGGAAACTCTGGCTCTGCAGCTGGAAGCTACTTATCGGAAAAATGTGGAACGCCTAGCAACGGAAATGCAACATCGTCTGGATTATTTGCAGGAAACGGTCTCTGTAAAGCGAAGCTTTGCCCATAGCTATATGCTGAAATGGATAATCGACTCGGTATATTCCATCCTCATTATTTTTATTTCTATATGATTCGCACTTAGTGCTTTTGTAGTGGAGCGTTCTGTTGCGTGTGATATTCTTGTTTCTGATATATTCTAAAACAAATCCAGAATTGCATTACATGAGGTGGTAAAACGCCGCAGTATTTCGATAAAGGTCGTGTACAAAATTCAGGGCTATTTCATTGCAGGTGATGGCAGAAATATTATCCGATAAAGAGAATATTAAAGAAAGATATATGGAGAACTGTATTGAGCAGCTTAAATTGCTTTCTCCTCAAGGATAGTTGTTGTAATTTTGTGACAAAGACTGTGTCTACTTACAGCAAATGAGCATTAATGTGAGCTAATTACATAATGACAAATTTATATACATGTAGTTAGAAATATACATGGTTAATTTACTTCAGAAACTTTTTGGCGATCATTTTGCTTTGTCTTTTTCATAAATCGTCTCCCCTTTATACGTTATGCAGCTTATCATTATTGTAGTACGATCACTTGACACAGTCAGAAGCATGTACAAGCTCGGATAGGTTGTGTATAATGAAATATGTAATTAGATTCAAATCGAATTTTCAAATAGTAGTAAGGTCATCAATTGTTCTTCTGTATTCTTTGTTTGGCACAAAAGCTTCCCATCGAGATGCTGGATATATGTGCTTATTTTTCTCATACCAACTTCGCAGAACAACCTGAACATTTAAAAAATATGCTTTAAATCTGAGGTACCACCTACATATAGAATCATAAGTAGACGAGAAGAATGATACTAAAATTTTTTCATTGTGTTGTCTTACTCGTACAAAAACAGCTAATTAAAAGATTTGATTGTCTCTTCTTTAGTATTATGATGGTCATCAAATAATATTCAAAAATTTTTTATTTTTTTATTCAGTACTATAAATAGTAACATTCAAGCAGTACTTTGGCTGGATGCGATTCACCGCAATCTACTGCAGCATCCTGCCTTAATCGTATTTCTCCAGCAGCATCAAATTCATACAGCGGGCCTGTTTTTCCCATTGCTTTCGTAACTATGAAATCTTGGAAACTAAAATCGACGATATTAAGGCATCTTGCCATTTTTAAAATATTGGAAGTATTCGTGCAGTAACAGAGAAAAAATTCTAAAGGACATAATGAGATTAACTAACGTGTAGAAATGAGGTATGATAAGGTCTTCTTTGACAAACATTAGACTTTCTGGTACTGCAGCTCGAGTTTCACTGAATTCCTTTTTCAGCAACTACAAATATGGATTCGGATGAGAAGGCCTTGCTTGTTTGTAATTGACAAAAAATTAGCAAAAGAAGGAAACCTCTAATGCACGAGCAAGGAACTGTGATATTGTATTCCCTTTCTTCATTCTCAAGTCTTTCCGATGACTGGAACCATCCCAGTACACAAATGCAATGTTAATTTCCTCGTTTTTTTCTTTATCCTGCAACGCTTGCCATTCCTTTGCCAAATCTTCTTTTAATCTTCAAAGAATCTTACAAATGATTAAGTGAAGAACAAAAAGCGTGTCTCAAAGTGAAAAACAAAGAACGTGTCTCAATTTACCTAGCTAGCTCCTTTTCACGATCACAATCTGGTAAAAATGCCGTCTCTACTGTTGGATCCATTCCAACACGCTGAAGTGCAGTATTCATAAATTGGGATTACAATTTTATATATTTTAGTTAAAATATAAGACATCATAAAAATTCAGTTACAACAAACCTTCAAAACATACCTTCTTTTCTAATGGTACAGATAGTTCTTCCTCATCATCATTAAATGCAAATGAAAGGACTCGCTTCTGAAACTAAACTTATTTATATATGAACAATGTAGATAAATTTTACTACGCATGGAGTGATTCCAAAAATTACTAAGAAATTGGAGTCAAGTAATAGTTTATCGTGTCTAAAAACTTTGAAGATACCACAGTTAATCAGAAACATTAAAATGATGGAAGACTCTGACTTGTAAGAATTCGTTAGCCACAAGATTACAGAGTATACGAAAAAATTGAGAGTAGTCCTATTTTTGCTACTTACGCTCGCAATTTATTTACGATATTTAAACGATGTCAAAGAACGATATATTTCGACGGAAACTTACGTAACAGCTTTTGCTTTCATTAACTGTACCATGAGCTTTGTCTTTTGAACTTCCTTCAACAGCTATTTGTAATTCTCTACAAAAAGAAAGAAATCTGTAAATAAGTGCATAATTCCTCAGCAGTTGTTCTGAATCTTAATAATAACTGTTCAGCATAAAAATATCGCACCTAACGCGAATGACCATCAAGAAAAAAAAACCTAGCTTCAACCACGTCTCGTTGCTTCTCACGCATCTCGTCAAGTGTTACCAGGCCGATAGTGCTTGTCTTTAAAGAATCCTCTACAGCATCATAATTAGCTGTGAATTTTGTAGTTATGCCAGATTTTACTAAATTATGCAATAACTTATTTAAAATTATCAAGATCTTTCAATATTTTCTTTAAAAATAAAAATGAGACAATACATTCCCAAGATAAAGGCCTTAAAAAATAAACAGATCCTACAGCTCTTTGTTTCCTCTTCTAATTTTCTTCGTCTTTGTTCGATTGCTTCTTTGGCACGTTCACGCTTCTTGGCGATGTGTATCAGACGTCCCTCATCTGCCTTCGACATTTTCCCTACAAATAGTTTCTTAATTTTATGTTATTATTAGATGCGTTTGTCACACATCATTACCACTTTGAAACACTCAATATTTCTCAAAATACATGTAAACAAATGACCAGCCAAGATGTATAAAGAAAATAAGCTATCAAAAATATCAATAACACACTGATTTATCATGAAATTGCCAAGAAATTGGAGTTAAGTAGTCATAGCTTATCATTGTTATTAATCAGAACCTTGAAGATACCACAGTTAATGAGAAACATTGAAGTGATGGCGGACTATCAGCAGAATTACCATAGCTTAAGTCACAGATAACTCATATATATCTTTGCATTAGTAGCAACTAATTCAAGGAACCAATAAAATGACTCGAAAATATTCTGAACTTTTTCACATTATAATGAGTAACTTCAAGCATGGCTGCTTCTTAACTCCTAGCACTCTGATATAACCGCTGTCTCAATAGTATATTACGAATCCATTCATTGTATATTATGAGCTTGCAAACATCCCAAATTATTTACGACCTTTAAAATCCCGCCTTATTTTTATGAAATATACTTTTCCCAATCTTGATCTCGGAAACTCCTCTCAATTTCAAGCACATGTCGCGAAGTTCTTTTCGGCTACAAACTTTTTCCAAATATTAATGATGATTTTACAGTAGAACTAAAATGTGAGGAAATTAAAAACTGTTTACGCATTAAGAAGTCCTAACAAAGTTAAAGTTAAAGAATTACAAGTTCCATGACATGATCACATAACTGCAAGTTTCATGAACATGACCAACAAAATTTCGGAAGCACACATGTATCATTTCATCACATCTAACTCTGCATCTAGTTAAATTAAATATCAGCAAACCACAAACTCCTGCGAAAGTACTGAGGCAGTAGGAAAAACACGGAAAGCAAGAAATAAAAATAATTATTCTCCACTCTTTCCTTTTCGAAAAAATCTCAGCCCTAAATTCACTATTCTAATGCATTTCCAAAAAAAAATCATTTCAGAGTACTACTCAGACGGAATTAAGAATTGCAACGATATAAGAAACGCAATTATAAACAGTCAGACTGAACTTCTTGATTGATTATAGCTTAAATGTGATTTTAAATGAATAATAATATGAATAAAGAATCAAAGTGTTCTGCAAAGTAATCGAATTACGCATCTAAGTAAGTAGAACTTTGATAGAAAAAAGTACAGAGTGCATTAAGTCACACCAAATAGATGATTACATCTCCTAACATCATGAAAATAACTCCGAATATCAAAAAATTATTTCTCATTACGAAGAAGACTAGAAATTAATAGAACAATAAGAGCAGAAAAATCAAATCTAGAAGCACGTAAAACACTGAAATAGCCACCTGAGTGAATCATGGAACATTTCACAAATATGAACATCTGTAGGTAAACAATTGCAACAAAACAATAGCAATTAAAAAACCTGACACAACAAAGCAAGATATTAGTCGACAACACATAAAAAATAACTATGACAAACAAGAATTAGAGAGAGTGACTGTGAAGTACGAATACATGCTCTTAGTATACAAATTTCAAGAGGTACAGAATGTTACAGTGCAGAGCACTTCCACACTTTTTCAACTGCACTGCACACAGCCAGATTTTTGAAAATTTTATTCGAATTGCTGCAAAACAATATATTTAAAAAAAGAAGCCAAACTGTGAGTGAATAATATGGATTAATATTACCAAAAATTAATTGTAAAACTTAGTACAAAACATTTTTCAGGACAAACAATAAAAATAATAATCTACCACATGTTCATTCCTCGATTCAGTGTTTAGACTTACAATGTAAGTATGGATAAACACTTTTTGAACTTCTTCCTTGAAACATTAATAGTATAATTTACCTACAGAGAAAGGAAAGCAATCAAAAAACGTTTTAAACATTTCTACGTCCTGATCTAAATTAAAACAAAATTTAAAAAATTAATAGAGAAAAGAGTTAGCCAAAATTCTTAACCAAATTCACTTCAGCAATGAAACGATCGAATTTTTCCTTCATTACTACGAAGTACTGTAACTGAAAAAGAAAGATAAAACATATTTTTTAAATTTTTTGAGACACGTAATTATTTGCTCCATGAAACCAGTATCATAGTTACACCTAAGCAAAACAGATATCTTGAGGACTAACAAATATTCAATGAAAAAGACAAAAAAAATGATGTTGAAATGGTATGATAAGATTTTCTATGATTAAAAGTTAAATAAATTAACAACCTGTTTTGACAGAGATTCAAAACAGTCGGCAGGAAAATTGATGCTTTCATCTAATGCTTGCTGACAAAGACCAGCGAAATTACAAATTTCAAAATAAAATTCTCTTTCAGACTCCTAAATAATGTAAGAATCACAAAAATTTTCGAATATCACACTTAATGTAATATACTACGCCCTGTTCTTGTAAACGGTAAATAATTTTTATGCCCAACCATTTTATATTCTTTTCAACAGACTACTTCCAAAAACTTTTATAACAACAATTCAAATTCTCAGATTTATGCATCTCGTACTCATCTTGATTTTCATTATTCTACTTCCTGCGGTAAAAAAATAAATAAACAGTTTGTCTATTTATAACGATGTCAAACATTTCAATCTGTACTATATTAGTGAACAGTAAAGATCTGAAATCATAAGGAAGAAAATAAAAAGCATACTTTTAACAGAACAAAATCTCCTTGTCTAGTTTTTTTATGACTCAGTTTTGTTGAGTACATCTTTCCCTCTAAACATTTCTCGGCGCTTGCTGACTCATAAGAATCAGTGGCTGTGATAAATGCAATAAATCTATGTAAATTAAAGTTTGAAATCATTAGGATGTGAATAAAATTGAACAAAATAAACGAATAAAAATTAATAAATTTAGACAATCACTGTCTTTAAAGCATGAAACAGACGAATATGTAAACCTTTAGATAGCACGAGAACCTACCTTTCTCAATGTTCAATGGTGATGTAACTGAAAGAAATGACTGACGCGGAGAAACAACAATAACACTCTTACTAACAGCTTTCTCAATATTTCCATAATAAGAATTTGATAACAATTTTGTATGACTCTGAGTCTGCTCACTGAAATGTGGAGAGGTATTCACTGTTCCTGGTAACTTTCTCTGTAAACACAAAAATACTGCAAAAGTGCAGATTAATACAAGCCTCGGTACAAAAAAAATTTACAGATTCACATAAAACTAAGAAATTACGAAAAACGTTTGTCAGACCTACCACGTCTAACTTTGTCATGATTTTATTTCACCAAAAAATAAAATTTTTTTACCTACGACTTGTTGCTTCGAAGTTTTTTCAAATCACAATATAGAAGTTAACGTTTCACTATTACAGAGAAAATTATCAGTCTATTATTTATTTGTATTGAACCAAGTTATTCTAAGATATAGAAAAATATAAAGTTTTAAAAGTAATCTTCAAATTTTTTCATTCAATAGTATGAATTTTACTTTGAGGCTAGAGAACTTTTTGCTTCGCAAACAAAAACAGCTACCAAATGATTCTGTTGATATAACATCTGATTCCGATTTCGATGTCATGGTATCTTAAAATCATTAAAATGAGCTTCAAAAGTGAAATTAAGTAAGATGTTAGGCCTAAAAACAATGGGTATATGAAAGTGATACAGAGAATGTTGAATGAAAGCTAACTATTGCAAAGTTTATTTCGGTGATATGACAAAATAACTTAATAATATAAATAAATTTCAATTTAAATTTTTACCAATGAATGGATAAGGAATCGGTACACAATGATGGATGAGTAATGGAGCTTTCATTGATGGTTCATATTCCATTTTTGTGCGATAGTCTAATTTAACAGTCGTGGAACCATATTTTGTCTTTACCATTCCAACCAATATAGTTTTGAAGCCTATACCCAGATCAATATTTTGCTCACCTTCATATACCTAAAATCTCCAAATTCATACAAAAAAGCCACCCAAGATTTAAATTATAACTTTCTGAAATATTTTTCCAAAGCTCTAACACACTAAACCATGTTTTTTTTGACTTTTTCCGATGAAATTACTATGCACTATCTTCTCACAAACATTACTCTTATCAACATTTGCATTATTCAATTATCATAGAAATACAAAAAACGTTGCTCATCAAATGATAATGATAACATCAACGTTCATTATACTCAAGAGTGCTGTGTTATTACTAAAAATAAAAGCACTTACTCGATAAGTAATTACATATGTATCATCTGATTGGCTTTTTACATAGTAACGAAAAGCCGGAGTTGAGCGAGCGGCAGATATTATCGATTTCAATAATGTGCTCATATCCATAAGCATGAGTGTATGTGTTTTTAATGCTCCCAGTTCATCAGAATATTTCACTTCGAAATGCCTAATCACTTCAGATACAGATTCAAGCTACATGTGCATGAACCATAGTCAATTTTTATAAACCTTTGCTTTTCATTCTCGTTTTAGTAGAATTTCACTATGAATTGGTACAAGTATAATCTTAACAGTTTTCCTTTACTATAATCCGAACAATTTATAATGAGTGACAAATTACATAAGCTCAGCATTTAAGGATAAGAATGAATCAAGTACAAACCATGATTCAAGAGGGAGATCATAGCTGTCACACGTGTGCAGAATGAAGTCAATGTTTAATATTTCCGGTAAGAAAGGATAACTGAAAGTATTGGAGCACTTAAAAATGAGGTTACTCTAAATTTCTTACTTGTTTTTCTGAAAACAGCTATTTTGTTTTAATTTTTTTAATAATAATAAAATTTAAAAAAATTATTCGAGAATTATGAATTCTATCAACACTAATGTGACCTGGGAAAGTTGAGTCTTAGATAAGCTGATAATTCACCAACTTCATCAGTATCAAGACCGAGAGTGTGCACGGGAACTGGTCGACGAAACCCAAAAGTTCGAACACACTCTTTATCTCTTGACTGAACCAATGCATGTAAAGACCTGAAAAAATCCTGAAGATATCAATACGTTTGCAAATGAGTCAATAACTCGATAACGAGTCCAATTATCGAATAAATCATAACTGCAAGTATGCAAAACAATCTTTCTTTCCAGTGTTTTTTAAATATTTATCTTCAAATATCTAATATATTGATGAACTCGAAGACGAATCAGGTTTTGTTCCCTCTATCACATAAAAAGAAGGACCATTCAATCAAAAGATCTTCGATCTTCTGAACACAAATGCTTTAACCATAACAACTCAGTAATTTAATTTAAAGTGCTTAGCCGAACAAAAAACAAATAATTAACTAACTTATTAACGAGATGTCTATTGTAAATTTGAAACTCTTTCGCATTATCATCATTTCCGATTCTACATGATGCATTTTTCATCGAGCTGAGAAAATTAACAGCATGAAATGACCTAAACAGACGCAATTAAACATTCTTATCCATGGAAATAAAATCAATAAAACGTAATTTACGTGTTTTCTGTGAGGAGTTGGTTGATCATTTCTTCTTCTAAACATGCCACTTAACATGTTCTTTCCCAACTTCACCACACTATCAGAAATATTCAGAAAAAAAATTGCAGCTCTTTGTCCATCAGTACCTCTGAAAACAAATGGTGACTTTCAATAACACATGGTCTTTGCTTTCTGCATTCTCTCTGATTGGTTCTTCAATCCTTACTGCACTGCACAAAGCTCAGACCTTACTCTCGACGATTAATGGCCCTTGACCTCGTCAATAAATCATCATATAGATCAACTGTAGATCAATATCAAGGAATTCATGCATTTAGAATGAGATGGTTTATTTCATTATGACTCCTGTGATAACAACAGCAAACCGTGGGCTTTAAAGAGACGTTAATGTTTCTTAAATTATATACAAAAGTTGCTTGCCTCTGTAATTGTCTCGTGTGTGACCTATTACATAAGTTTTGAGAAAAAGCATGCTAATATTTTAGTTATTCATAATAATCTACTTAATTATGAACGTAGTTTACTTGTAGGAGTGTGCTTTCAAACTAGTTAATACCACGTAATTGTCAATATTACGTATAAAACTGTCAAATTTATTTTTAGCTCAACAATGACTACAGCACATCGTCCAACTTTCGAACCAGCACGTGGTGGATCTGGTAGAAATGAGGGCGATCTTTCCAAATTATCACAACAGTACTCAAGTAAGGATATGCCTTCACACACTAAACTAAAATATCGTCAAAAAGGACAAGGTCATTCTGATGATATCAGGTCAAAAGTAAGTTGTGATATGATTGTAGTTCAAATTATAATAGTGACGGTTAGATTATAACATGCATGAAGTCTCAAATCCAAGGGGTTAAAAAGTTTGCTTTCATTTTCTTCTTGTTGTCTTTTTTCTAGTTTGTCTTAAAACTCTTACGTATTCGTCTCTAATTTTTCGACTCCTTTATCAATTTCTGGTGTCTTCCCTCCCTTAATTTCTGTAATGTATAACCCTTTAATATTTTCCATGTATTCGAAAAACTGTTCCTGACACATGTCCTTATTGTCTCGAATAAATTAAATAAATTTGGAAACAAAGGCTGATTAAATTTCTTAGTGAGAGCTTGGGTTATTAGAAGTTAATTGTTATCAATCTGAAAATTATTCTTAGTCTGGAATATAATTGATTGAGAAGGACTTTGAAGTTTGTTTTTAGTGGGATGGGAATCTTTCTTCTCTTATCGTTGTTCTCTAATTTGAAGCTCATTATCTGACTATGTAATTTGTAATAACCTCACAAATTAGTGCTAGAATCTGTTTTAAATCTCTCAAGTACTGAACAAGGTAACTATTTTGAAAAATACTAAGATTTATTTACCACGCAATAACTAGTAGCTATTTAATTGAAGTAATTCATTTATTCATTTATAGTTCATATTGTATAATTTGGTTGCATTTTTCATGACTCAGCATATCATTCTATTACATGAAATTTGACATGAAATGACTAATTAGTTTAATTTGTAAATTAAATTGCAATTTATAGAATCAGTGTAGCGTAAATTCATTCTATCGCTGCCGATCTCTAAAATATTGAAGGAATCCATCAATCAGCTTTGCTAATTTTATATTCATTTTTGAAAATTTTGCAAAAATTGTAAATTTATTATTCAGGATTTACGACGTGAATTAGAAGAAAAGGAAAAGGCTGTTGGACGGGAGCGAAGAAGCCGAGGCAGTGGTTGGAATATGCAAAAAAAGCCAAGATTGGAGAGCTCGGCAACAAATGCTCAAGATGAAGACGAACCTTATGATGATGACCTTAATGAAGTGGATCTTATGTTTTATTAGAATTTATGTTCAGCTCGTGACTGACTTTATGGTCTGTTGCAGTTTGTGTTGTAAATTCTTTTTCGTGATTATTAGGTATTTAAACTAATATAGAATTCGGATTCCGATGAGGATGACACAGCAGAATTGATGGCAGAGTTGGCGCGCATTAGAAAAGAAAGGGCATTAAAAAAAGCTCAGCGTGATGCTGCTTTGGCTGAAGAGCAGGTAAAAGTTTGAGTACGAAATTGCTAGTGTCATTATTTTCTCATTTTTACATATATATATATATATTCAAAAAATATTATTTGCTCTTATTATTATCCTTAATCTTTTTCTTGTCTATGGAACTGTTACTTAAATAGCTATGGGTAAACTGTTACAGTAATCAATTTACCAAATATGGTGATAATTAAAGAACAGAAATTTGAGTATGTAAAAAGTTAGGACTACAAGTATATAAGTAACTTATGTACAGATTAAGAAAATATCAAACATTAGAAAAGTAAATGAAATAACTAGAAGTCAGTACTTGGAATTCTAGATTTTTTTTCCACTCTTCATCAATTTTTTACAGGAACGAATCAGAACTGAGCATATTCTGCACGGTAATCCCTTGCTCAATTCTGAATCTACTGACTTTAAGGTATTCTTTATGTGATTTACGAAATAGCGCTTTTTAACACATGCTAACTGTCGCCTTGTTCAGTGCTACAATTGTAATTATTATTGTATAACAGTAGATCAGTAAATTTCAGCCATTAGGGTAAAGTTTTCCTCAGTGCACGAATTAATTTCTGATCATAAATTTTTATTTTTTTAGGTGAAACGTCGTTGGGATGATGACGTAGTTTTCAAGAATTGCGCAAAAGATATAGAAGAACGTAAAAAGGAACAGGTCTTTATCAATGATGCTATCCGCTCCGAATTTCATAGAAAATTCATGGAGAAATACATCAAATGATCTCATAACAAAATTTTTCTGGAACAATGAAGTCTATACATTTTATTAATTTGTGTTGCCTGAAATATGACTGGAAAACAATTAGAAGTTTGATTAACTCATTCTTCGTAGTGTGTATATAACTCTGTTGTATTAGCATTGTCAGCGGTTCTTGTTTGTATTCTGTTATTTACATGAAAACATTGTATTTGAGAGGCACATAGTTATTGTTGTGTGGATAGCTGTAGGTAAACTGTTACAGGAATTTATTTATCAGCCACTAATGATAATTAAAGAACAGAGATTTGAATATGTAAAACGTTATCCCCAATGTAGGTATATAAGTGACTACTCATGGGATGGGAATCATATTTGAGGCATTGTATAAAGAAATGCATTTGAACTGCTTATGCTGGCATTTCCTGAGTGGTATCTTGTTCAAGGTCGTGCTTGGTGTGTCTTTAAAACTTAGAGGCAAATTTGCACCAGCTCAAATTAGTGAGTCCTTTCAATGACTTGGACCCTTACTTGGTGTATTGATTAACTGGGATACAAAAGCTTAGTGAGTAACGATTGTCAAAAATCGCAACATCTTTGCTGGCAAAATTTCCATTTAAAAAATTTTCATGAATAATTTATATCGAGAGAGGTAGTTTAAAAAGTGTTTGGGGACAGTAAATAGTGCTGGTTTCCCTATCCAACCAATATTGAAATTCCTTGAGATTTTATGTTTTTGTTTTCATGAGCGCGCGTCATCAGATTCGTTAAGCTTAAGTTGGTTACTAATCTCAAATATGGTGATTTTTGTGCACTATATTTCTGTTTAGGCTCCTCAGTCATGTAATGTAGTATAATTATTTGCTCGCAAGATAATTGCTTGAAATCAAGAAGGTCTGACCACAATCTTTAACTATACCGAAATATTCATTTAGCTCTCTGACGTGCAATAAAAGATAGGGGAGTGGAGCGTGAAGGGAGTGTGGATGTAGCGAATCAAACCTAAGTAAAGGTGTAGTATATTTCTACAAATTCAGATATGTCGGCTTCTCAGATATTCATTCAAAATACCGTTCGTAGAAAACCTGTGGCAACTACAGCAAGTAAAAGTGCAGTCATGCGTCCTGTAAGATATTTGACTCTTAAAATCGGTATTTGAAATTTAGTACAGCTGTAGAAAAATTAGTAGTCATGCAGCTTGTGGAAGAAGTTCTGAAGATCGTAAACTTTTGCTCCTTGTCTCGAATGCTATCACCATTTTCATTTACTTTGACTCTTTACGAAGTAAAAACTGGGAAAATCTGCAAATTAGCTTTGCCTCTGTAATCATTTGGCTTTATTTACGTATGCAACTTTTTCCTGCTTGAGACGTATTTCTTGAGATGTGTAAATACAAAAAAACAAAATAAATTATTTCAAATAATTACAAAGGAAATTAACTTAAACAGTTATTTAAGAGACACTGTATTTGGGCGGTAAATACTGTGGAAATACCCTGGACTTTGATTACAAAACTCGATTTATATGATATCGAATTGATAGAACAACGATGTCTAAATGCGGCATCATCTGATTTTATAACCGGTCTTAGCGTCTTGAAAGGGTTTGATTTCATTGCATACTTTTTAGGTAACATTTCAAACAGAAAGAAAGAAGAGTTTATTCAAATCATTAATTAAGAACTGGAACTTCAGCTCGGTCGTTCTGTAGTTATTAATTTTATTAAATTTGTAATGAAAATTAATCATTTGATTGTAGCAGTTTATATTTGCAGCATTTTCGGTTCAACTTACATGAAGTGGATGTCATGAAATCTACCAGTTCTAATAATCATTTGATAGATGAAAAAAGGATTTTATTTTAGACTTACTGAAGAATCAGAATTTCGAAGAAGAAATGAAAACTCAAATATAAGTTGGACTACTGTATATTATTTGTGTACTAGAAATTGTAGCAAATTTCAGGTTTGTTGTAAAATTAAGTCTACGTACTTTTAGGATTTTCATCAAAGCTTAATTTTAAGTTCAAGGATTAAGTATATTTTAATAAAATATCAAGCACTATCTCTTTTACTTTATGCTCCTCAATAAGGAATTGTTAGCTTAGATCAAAACTGTCGAAACTTTCACAACATAATAATTACAAACTTTTTAAGAAACTTAATATACCATTCATTATGAGCAATTTATTAATGTATGAAAGCACAATGACCAGAGAAGTGGCAGAAAATTACTATGATAGAAGCAGCAACCAAACTTCGTACTGTCCGGACATTACTGGTGCAATGCTGGTTAGGGATTATTTTCAGTTTTCTGTATGCAGAAATTTGTCACCAAAATCTACTTTACGGGCTCTGTCAATGAACTATGGACCTAAAGAATATCATATTAGTAGTTCGAATTTATAGTTTGAAAGATAAAACTTGTTTGATATAATTTTTTGCAAATATTGCTAGAGCAAAGTTAAATGATGGCATAGTACCTACTAGTCAGCTAACAGTTTGTGCTGAACGATCTTAAAAGTAGTGCTCGGAGCTTGTTCAGTATATTTGGAACAATTATCTGTGGACAAAGCTGCATACAATGTATTCTTTTGCACCTTTTCACTCAGCTAATTCAATACATTATGAACTGCTAATTTAGCGTCCGAGTACTTTGATGTGCATACGGTTTTCACTGAAATCATTGGGAAGCTTCATATATGCGGGACAGTTAACGCATCAATTTTTTGTTGACGTAAATACTTTAACTATTAAAACTTTATAGTGTACCATCATCGTTATCCTTATTGTCATTAATACAGTCAAGAAAACTTTAATACAATTCAATTGTTTTTTTCGTTTTCATGAAAAGAACATTTTGTAGAGCAAACCCATGAGTATGTGGCTATTCATAAAGTTTTATATGCAACTTTACAACATCTCAAATAAAAGAAATCCCATGGACTATTGCTTCACAAACTTGATGTGGAATGATTACAGCAAAATATGTTTTTGTGAGACTCTTAAGAAGTCTTGCCTATACATGAATTTGGAAGAAGTAGATTATAAACTACGAAGAAAAAGTTGGGAGAAAAACTTCCTTGCATCTGCACACTTTTTTGAAACAACATTAGAAGACAGATACCGATCTGCTTCGTCTTCTCTTATACCTTATCCCAACTATTTGATCAGTGAAACGAATATGGGCAAGTATATAATGACTTTGCATTTTGTGTTGCTTGAAGGGCATATATGTTTTGGTAGTAGTAGTTTGTATAGTATCAAAATTATTATAATTTGCTCGCAGAACTGAGTTAGAACTTCTTTGTGTGAAAATTTTGAAGGGAAAATGCATATTTGAATATCAAAATTTTCATAACACTGATTACAATGATAGTAGTAGTAGTGACATAAATTATCAGTCTCAGTCTTATCATTGTATTTCATATTAGGCTTTCTTTTTCGCGA
This sequence comes from Thelazia callipaeda, assembly GCA_900618365.1. Classification (NCBI taxonomy): domain Eukaryota; kingdom Metazoa; phylum Nematoda; class Chromadorea; order Rhabditida; family Thelaziidae; genus Thelazia; species Thelazia callipaeda. The sequence goes on from UYYF01004793.1 coordinate 28,796, forward strand.
AACAAAGTTTCGAGCAGTATTGTGAAACTGTCTAAATTTACTGACAGAGAGATTGAATTCATTTCAAGCACTGATATTCTGAGAACTCAGTACTGACACTATTCATCTGAATCTTAATTTCAGTAGTAACGGTTGATAAGCAGAAGTAAGTTCTTCTCAACTGTTATGTTTGTATATGCTGTTAGCGTGATATTGCTGCTTTGCTAAAAATTTTCTCATATTTTAAAAAACTTTTGATTCAATTTTGTATTCGACGCAGCTTATCTACCTTATTTATAACTGCAACAGAAGGAACCATTCGATCTTACCAACTTGACTGTGCAGTTGGTGGTTTCTGGTATGAAAATATGCACTATCATAATTTTCTCATTAATGAAGTGGATTCTGAAGAATTCGTCTGCTATAACATAACTGAATTTGAATTTGATGTATCAGAAAAATTTGACTCATCAACAGTGTAAGTTTGAAATTACCACTCGTGATTTTTTTTTAACTTTCGAAGGAGTAGGTGGTAGAATATTAAAAATTGTAAGAAATAAAGTTTATTAAAAAGTGGAAATTGTGACTGCTAACAAAAATAAAAATAAAAAGTTAAATTTGATTAACTCGTTTGCAAGAAAATATGAGTATTATATAAGTAATTGATTTATCGTTCCATAGTGCTGTGAAACTTCATGATTTGTCTGCAAAAACCTTTCCGTTTATAAATTCGGAATAGATCTGAAAGGTTTTCCACCGTACATATTTGAAATGTGCGCAGTGTAAACTTCTTGGCATTATCTAGTGTATTATCATGAATGAAGTAAATTGTAAATCAAGCAAAGTCTTCTTGATTATTTTTATTTCAGAGTGAAATTCACGCATTTGAAGCATAGTTATTCACTCTCGTTCGCAGATAAAGTGAAAAATGAAGCATGTTTCTTGGTATCAAGCTGTAGAAGTAATTATAAAAGGAAAATAGAAATCATATGTGCATGTAATGATAACTCTTTATGTAATCACTGGGATCGTGATTACGCATTATGGATGAAGGAAAAATTTGCATATCATCAGAATTTAACGCTACTTGATGATTTTGTTTGGTTGTATTTCAACCAATTCCAAGTCAATTATTTATATTCTCTTTATTCCATAGATGGAAATAGATTGCCAGCTATCTATCCTCAACATACAGTATTCTTCTCTATGTCAAAACACAGGTATTAAATGTAGTATTCAGTATTAACTAATCTTTGCTGTTGCTTTTTGGTAATTTTTATAAATTATCTGTATGGCTTTAATTCGAAATTTTTAAATAGAGAGGGATAAAATTCAGAGAATTCACAAGTAAAAAAGGCTGTCATTGTGAATCCACGTTAATTTATTATTTTCACGCATGTCCGAAAATTTACCAGTTAGTTCAATGGAAAATACTATGCGGTTCGTCGAGTAAAGTAAGTGATAAGTAGTCACTTTTTTGCTGAAATTTACGTACTCTAAAATAGACAAATATTTATTTGTTCACAGTTGTTATTTGTCGGATAAGATTAGCTGAAAATAACTAACTGTCACAAATGAAATTTTTTTGCAAAGAGCTGTCTGTTTGCATGTTTCAAACCTGTACTTACGGTAATGGTAATAATTCAGGACGTTTGCAAACCAAACCCTTCGGAATTACAGTTACAATTACAATCAGAACCGAAGTGTTATGCATTCGATCATATAGCGGGCGATGAAACAGCCGTAAGCATAAGAGATTGTTCTTGCAAATCTTTGCCTATGTCATCATTTTGCTCAAACACAAATAAATCAAAAAGCACTTTGAGAACAATACTTTTACTTCGTAAATCTTGACTATTCGACACTTTCAAAGTAACGATAGAAAGAATAAAAATGACGCAGTCAGTGTTAAGAGCAGTACAAACTATTGTATAGTCACGAGACTGATAGCATAACAAAACAGTAGTAATATTGGTGACAGTTATAATGTTCAAAACTACTGCAGCAGTAGTGATAGTAATAATAGTTTGAACAACATTGTAATATTTAAGTTATAAATTATTGCAATTGGTATATTATATTCCGAGACATATGAAAGCGAAGTTAAGTTGAATCTAACAAGAATAGTTTAGGAGATAGCACTTGCGTTAATTCACAGCAATAAAGTTGGCTTAATACTAGTTTACAAAATATCTCTTATTCAATTATTATTGAAATACACAAAAGCACTTTGTTTATTGTATGCAAGTTTTAGGTAGAAAATGTGGTAGGAACAGATTCCGTATGCTTCAATGCTTTGTTTATGACAAAAGATTATCGGTTTGCTGTTATGGGGGGATCATTTGAGAATCTCAAATCTAAGCAGGAGCTATTGGATTCCGTTACACTTATAGAAAACGATGAAAAATTGTTGTTACGTTACAAAACTCTGGATTCAACCCAAAGCAAAAACTATTTATTCGGTGCCTTCTCGACGTGTCTATCAAAAAGGAAAGGAAATCCTTGCAACAGTTCGTTTACTATTGTAAAAGCTGTGATATATCTCATTTTAAATATTATCATGAAACTGTCTACTGTAATAAGCAAAATTATTTTACTATCAAAATGTTTCAGAATAATATAAAGACACTTATGGGATTATTTTTCGTCAATTATTTAATATAATACTTTTTTAAACATATCTTTTTATCTATTTTTTCATTTTCTCATTTCACCGTCATTTACCTGTATATGTTCAATAATTGGCCTTGTAGTTCCACTTTCCACTTTGACCCTTTTCATACCTTTTTCTTCTATATTCTATATCATATAAATTTTTATATTTTCTACAACGACGATGAAATGAAGTGGAAAAAAAGAATCTGAATCTTTTTTCGAAAATTTTATGGAAAGAAAAGAAGTATCTGAATTGTTTAATGCAATTGATTTCGTAACCAATTTCGCTAATTTTTCGTTACAGAATTCAAATTTAGAGCCTATCCGCTCTAAACATACTCAAATAAGTTTTTTCTGTTCTATAACTTCTGCAGAATCAAACTGCGCAGTTTTTCTCTATACTTCATTTTTATTCTGCCCTATTTTATTCTATTTCAGTTCTGTTCTATCTTATTCTGTTCTGTTTTCAAATCTGCATTAGTCATTTTCTGCATCTATTAAACGAACACATATTCATTTTAAGCCACTTAATATAATAAGATAATAAAATAAGGTATTGAAAATGTAACTTCTAGATTTTGAAACTATTCATAAGTCACTGGTCGAACATGTCACAAGCAAGATTTCTGTGATCTTTCCAATAATTCTGTGTACAGCAAGAACCGAAAATTGTTTGACTATGTTAGGATGCTATGAAATGATGTCCACAGTTTCATTACGAAAGGTAGGTACTGTGGAAGCTTAAATGTTAAGTGCATTAATTTCAAGTTGAACAAAAATTACATTTTATACTTCTGATCAAAAGAAGGCGTAAAGTTTTGTTGCTGTGGAATTAATATTTTATATTTTGCACAAATCCAAATTTGAGTTAGCTAAATTTGACATTAGAAAAGTAATGTTTGTTTGTCTTGAAAGTAAGTCAAGTCAATTAATTGCAGTCAGCAGGCTGCTTGGACGAACTATTGGAACTTGTCAACAATGAACCCCAAATGGATTCACTTTTGCTCTGTTCTAGGACTGAATTGTTGCGTCGAAAGATGTCAAAAATATGCTTAAATTTTCCAAGTTTAGACATTGCAATATGTTGCTGTCTGACTCAATGCTAGAAAATAATTTTAAAAGATGCAATTTTGATTTTTTCATTTTGTTTCTGAGTATTGAATACATTTTGAAACAATTAATGCCTTTTCCTGCCAATATTTTTTTAAGTTATTATGTATGTTGCAGTAAAGCCATTGCTTTTTTTCCAATTTAGGAAAAGTTGTTCTGTTTATTATTCAACATACAGCTGGCGTTGATTATTCAATCATAAATCGCAATATCAATAAAAAGAATGAAAAACGCTCTGAAGCCTTGACTTTTTTTGTTTCTCTGCTTGAAATTATTCCTTACAGCGTTTGTGAACGAAATGCGTGGCATGCGTCTGCAGTTAAATGTTGCCATGCGGAAG
>UYYF01004794.1:8233-32852 GCA_900618365.1 Thelazia callipaeda
TAAGCGAGAATATATTTAAATACTGCCAAATTATTTCGTTACTATTACTGTTATGATCTAAGAACCAAAGTTTTGATCTAGATATTGGAAATGTTGATCTGGATTTAACAATAAAAATTATTTTAAAAGATGAGAAGAAGAAATTAATAAGTGTCAAATTTTCGAGCTACATTTAAAAGCTTTAAAAATTAAATTACAAAATTCTATAAATATTAAAGTATGTTTAGCAAATATGTGTTCTATAATAATAAAATATCAGTATTCTTACTGTAATAATTTGAATAAACTTTATGCAGAAAAAATTAATCCAGTATATATATGGCTAGCTAAACATTGATAAACTTATTTTTGGTATAGGACACATTCCCAGACAAACATTTTGGGTCAAAGGGTAAGTAAAAGTTGACAAATGTTATTTGTTCTTCTTTAAAGCAATAATAGTGGTGAACACAGGTGAGAAGAATTTGTTTTATTTTAAGATAGTAACTCTTCCTTCTACTCACTACTCATACAAATTAAACAGACTGCATAGCGTCGGAACGGATTACCGAAACCTCTTGTGAACTTTGGCAAGGTCAATCAATTCCTTTATGCAAATTTAGTATGCATATGCAAATTACATTTATACGGAAAGTGGAGCTATTGAAAAGTAATAAAGGGTACTTTTACACAACTATAATAATAAATTAGTATAAGCAAATACACACTTTCAAATCTTTATTGAACAGATTATTTAACTTTGACATTCATATATAGTCATGCATATGCATATTTATTACATAAATTTGAAATTCAAATTCAAATTATGCAAATTAAGACTGATTCTATTATAAAGATTACTTGTAATAGTAAATTGATTAAAAAATTTTGATCTCATAGTAAATATATGATTAAAAAATATGAATAAGAAAATTTAATACTTAAATAAACAACTAAAGTTGGGTTTTTTTTTTTTCAAGAGTTAATTTCAAATAGACTTCAATGTCAATTATTTGAAATTTTGCTTAGTTCAAAAACTAGATTATATTTTTGAGTAATTTTTAAATACAAAAATTACGGTATTAGTGCTAATGAACAAAAATTTTACGGTTGATTACCAAAAAGTATGTGCTTAATTAACACTTTCAACTAAGTAAATATTCAAGAAACTGCTTGATCATTTCATGATCAAACATGTAATTACTAACACTGATCCAGCTGCCATCCATTACCTATCCTTGTCTTATGCTAATTTATGTTTAAAAAAATTAAAGCACTAATAAGGGGAATTCTCAACTTCTAAAATTGATACTTTGATTTAAATTTGTTTGCGATAAATAAATTCAAAATTCTGTTTCAAAAAGTTTATGAAAAATGTACTTTCCAACAAAAATGTAAGTCTCACTTACTTTGAAAAACTAGAGTCATGCTTACTTGACCTGACTTAACCTGACTTGATCTGACTTAACCTGGTAGTCTTCCAGATTTGCATTTTAAGTACTTTTTTTTGATACTTTTTAATGGATTTTGCACCAAATTTTTCTGTAACCTAAATTTGCATAAATAAATATATGATTTTTCCTAATTTTTTCATTTTATATCGACTAAAATTTGCATTTGCTTGTAAATTGAAATCGAAACAGTAACAAAATTTGTGGAAAGACTTTAAATGACATCAAATCTTTCTGTAACCTAAATTTGCATATTGTATTTCAACCAAATAATATACTTACTCATCTTTTTACTAAAAAGAGTGTATTAAAAAGGTAAGGCAATGTTCCGTAACCATAAATCCCTCCCAGCTGTCTAAATCTACCATTGCATAGATTATCGTATTTTGCATATTCGTTTTTTACTACACAAATATCATCAAAAAAGTAATAGAAAAATTGAAAAAGGGAATTGTAATCTAATCTATATTCATATTTCTGTATTAAAAAACTTAAATATAAAGAATTTTACGCAAAAAATATGAAATATTTTTAGAATAATTTCATTCAAAAAAAGTACTTTTTATTTTGAGTAAAAATTTTATCAAAATTTAATCATTTATTTAAAATTGTCTAGCTTGATTCGTATTCTTAATTTTCAGTTCACAAAGTTTAACTAAATAAAATTCAAATAAATTTAAAAACAGTATTTCAGCAACAAAATTTTAATATTTTTTTCCAACAATCTACTAAATGTAAAGATTTTTGTAACCTAATTCATTCTTCCAAACTTAACTTAAACCTTTACTAATCTATAAAACATTTTCTCGGCCTCATTTGCAACCTAAAAATTACTATTCAAATTTCTGGAAAAGTTATCAAGCTTCATCTCTTATAGAAATATTTCCAAGAAATTTACAAAAAAAAAAATGTAAAAGTATTTGAACTACTTCCTGGGCTTAAACAATATTTAGACCGCCACTTTAGCACTTTTAGCGATCTAAAATGACAATTATAATGTATTTTTGGTGGGAAATTCTGATTTCAAACCCGTAATACTGAAATAAGCAATCAATAATCCTAGAACAAATATCTCATTCCCAGTAAAAAGGCGCTCCAATCTTATTATGAAAAATACTCAGAAAATTTGGTATCTATGGATTAAAATTTAAAACTGTACTTGTTAAATGTATTTGTATAAATAAATTCAGAACATATATCAAATGAACTTCAATCTTTTAATAAACATTCATAAATAACTGTAATTGTACAAATATGGTCAAAATGTTACCTAGGATGTCAATTAAAATTTGCTTACCAATACAGCATAAATCAATTTTAACTGTAAAAATTTTTGTTCAAAAAGTTACAAAAAAAACTGTAAAGAAATTGCTAAAGAAAAGATCCACTTTCCGATATTTATCTTTTTCGTAATTTCTTAGCTAATCCATCTGCATAGCTTTCATCTAAAATTCCGATATTTACTTAATAAATTAAGCACCATCTTGTTTAATACCATATTCAACGCTGAAGATTCTCCTCACCAAATCATCCATATTGTACGTCTTAATTAGTATAAGATCATATTTCTAACTGATGATTATAAAATAACTGCACTGTTTTTTTCCAAAATTTTAATTCAGCCATAAATTTCCAGGTCACTGCTTATAATTTTTCAATATCTGCCGCTTAATTCCCAACAATAATAACATAAAGAAGAATTTTATCTTTTCCAGCACTACTGATTATTAAGAATTATGCTGGACCTTGAACTAATCTAAATTTTACAATTCATGATAAAACCAAGAAACTAATCATAATTTCTCAAAACTGTGACTATAAATTACCCAAAATAGACCAAGCAGATTATGTAAATAAAACAATGGATAAGCCTGAAGTACGTAATAATTTTTGCTTTATTATTATCCATGATTTTTTCACAATAGATCAATCCTACAATCGAAATTCGCTACTCATTATCACAATACGCGGATAAAAATGATGAGCAAATATCCCTCGAGCAATAACTATTCTATATGAATGCATTCAAATTTGCACCATTTGCAGATCAATTAAATCCTGAAATCCTTGTTTCGGCTTTCCTCTATCACTTGCAGTTTTTTGTAGTTGTTCAATCATGCAAATATATCCATTCAATCTTCTAAACGTTAGTCAGAATACTGTACAGAATATGAACTTTATATAATTATTTCAAAAATGATTGATTTTGATTAATCATTCAGCAGCCTTAAAAAGAACCATAAGCTTGAAAGGTGCTAAAACTGAGATAGAAAGAAGGAACAGAAACTCATCCCTCACAATCACAGGGATGAATCGAAGCCAAAAATGTAGCAATTAAAATATTTATTCCGAAAAAAAAAAGAAGTCATACCATATATTTTCATAGATATCGAATATTTTCATAAAACACTGTAAAACAACTTCGTAAAACATATATATAATTCAGCAGTAAATATAAAACATTAAGATCCTAGAGAATTCGAATATTCATTTGAAACAAAGAATACTGTAATTTGTAAATCAAAAAAAAAGAAATTTTAATCTTTAAAACTATTTCCATGACAGTACGGGCAGTATCCAATTTTTTTAAATATGCATGATAATATCAAAATCCTTACACATGACCTCTGAAATATCAAACAAAACATTTCAATATATGAGAGATATGCCATCGATGATATAAATAAAGTCCTTTAAACATCAAGAGTAACCTCATGTAAATTTTTGATTCCAGACAACAAGACCACTTTCGCTGTTAAAAATTAACAATCACTGGCGAAAATTATCAAAAATACCGGGAACACCAAAAAAAAAAATTCTAAACAAATCAAAAGCATTTTATAACGTTTCCTTCGCATTCATTATATTTGGTATGCTACACAATCTAAGAGACAGCTCCTGAAATGTGTTATTACAATTAATTAAAGATTTCAGACAAAAGTATTAAATGCGATAAGTAAAAAGAAAAATTTCCACACACATTCATGTACTCTAGTGTAATTCAAAAAACATACTGATTTATGTAGGACTTAGACGTTGCGGTGGTGCAGAAACACGTTTGGTATTTCTTACTGGTAGAACTTTTCCCTGAAATCCTAACAGTGATGTTTTTTAATACCACTGATAAAAAATACACTATCCTTGCAAAAGTGCAATGAAAATGCCCAAAGAACTGAGCGTTCAAAATGATGATACAAGAAAAACATATGCATTACTGACTAACAATATTAAATTTAGATTCAGACATCTTTAACCGACATTGATGAATGAATTACCTTAAATTAACACCATCTGACAACTTTCCGTATGTAGAATCTATAAAAGATAGAAAAATAAATAAATAAATCGGACTTGCACGGGATTCTCTCTGTCGTTTGAAACTACAGATGTTTTCGATTGTGATAAAGACTTTGAACTTCGATTCATATAATTTGACTGGTTTGCAACCTGGAATAGCATTTTTCATAAACTTTTACTTGACCTTGCATGGATCCGATTTCAAATTATACAGCGATTATCCAAAAATATGTTAATGCAAATGTGTACTAACAAGCAACTCTCTCACACTTTTAAATTTTATATCAAAAAATTATATCAAGAAAAACGGTTTTCAACCTCAGTGGTATCAACTGTCGAATTATGATCGCTTGAAGTAACATCAATGCATTCATCATCTACATCCATTCCTTCTAAGTCATCTTGAGAATTGGAAATTAACAAATCACCTATAAATTACAAGTGATACCCACATAATATTACTGTTATGAAGACTTTGAAAAAATATATATGCCAACAGCAATATTTTTGATCATAATTGAGCAGATATATCGTGTTGATGAACTAAGTGAACTACTTTGGGAGAACTGAAAAACTATTTCAATTAAAAACAAATTATGCTGTAAAAGTGAATACTGAAACAATTAAGAACAATTGCTTTCTAATATCTTTATATATTAAAGAATTAGAATTGTATCATCTTTCATATATTATATTGGAAAAACATTTTATATCTTTTCTTAACTTTTTCTGATTTTTATTAACTGACCAGATGAAACTGAACAAACAAGTAATTTGGCATCAAGCATAGGTATCAATAATCAACAAACAGAAAATATTAGAAATGATAGTCACAAACCTTTTTGCTGATACAGCTCCGTTGGTTGATAATTATAACAATCAGCAGGAACTTTCTAAACACAACTACTATTCAAATACAAGTAGAAAAAATCGATAAAAGTAAATCATTTCGATTGCAGAATGAAAATTTATTAGCAAATGAAACTATGTAAGAAATTTGCTCCGTCATTTCGAAATAGATAAAAATTAAGTGAATGACGTGAATATGAGCTAAACATGGTAAAATCAATAACTAATATAACAAGATCGAAAAACCTGTGAACGGCTTCTTTTAGGTTGATGAACTCCAATATCATAATCAAAATGTACATTATTGTGCTGATCTTCTGGTCCAACGGAAACTGGAGTGGATGAACTTGGAAACAGCTCGATGTAACGGTCTCCTGCAGTGATCAAAAGAGAAAAATTAACAATTACAAAAAAGTTGTAAAAAAGCATGACAGTATTTAAAGATATACCGTAAAAAACCCAACGAGAATTAGAATGATCTACTTCAGATTTTCCTCGTCTCGAAACTGTAAGCAACCTGAAGATTAGACTTTAAATAAATCTCATTAGCAATCTCACAACAATCAAAAACATTTCAAGACTGATTTAAAAAGACCACTTTACATGTTCAGTACGTAGTACTAAGAACTATAAGCACTTTATATATAGCTACCAACAGAAATTTTACTAGTTGCAGAATGGAAATTTAAAAAGCATACCTTCGTTCTCCGCCAGCAGCTAATTTGAGTACCGAATCTCCTACAGTCTGAAATAATAACTAATCAATACAGAAAAGACAAAATCGGAATTTTTAGGGATCAAGAGTTGACCAGAAGACAATTTACAAGACTAGCCTTTAAACGCGAGGACGATGGAGCTGGTAGTTTGCGAGTTCGCATTCTCGCTTGTGAATGATATGGACAATTCATTTTTAGCCGTTTACAACAAGAATTTGACAATTTATAAGGACAACAGCGATTATAAATCAATTCACAAAAATCATAGCCACATTTACATTGAAATTCCAATTCTCGTCGTCTTACTGTGAAAAAAAATTCTGATAAATCTTTTGTTTTCAAAAAATAAAATGTAGAAATTCAATATTTCAAACAATATTTATTCATGAAACTGCTCAGGGATATGCATAAAATTGAAAACATACCGACATTTCTTTGTTTCGCAAGATCCAAAGTAGAGGGTGCAATATCGTATGGTGATACCCAAGCACATGGGGAGCCTACAAAATTGTAAATAATCACAAGATGAATAGATAGTATGAAATGACCAAATATAGTAATTTATACTACAATGACACACAATGAATTGTGAATTTATGCATCAATTGAATTCAATAGCAGAACACGACACATAATTATTTGCCATTATATCTAGTAGTGAAATACGGTAACTGAAATAGCGAACCTTCATCTGGCCACTGATCTGGAGGAAGATGATCTACATCAATGATATCGTCCCAATAACATACTTTATACATGAAATCTGGTCTTTGATAATCTATTTCTATGATGGTTGCTCGATAATAACGCATATCATTTATACGTTTCTTTGAACGGATTGAAATTTCTTGGTGATCAAGGCTTCGAAGCTATAATTTAAAAAAAACCATAGGTAACACTGATTTTAAAAGTGAATTAAAATCTCCAGTATCTAAAAAAGGTTCATGGTAAACACTAGAAAAAAAATAAAAAAAATCAAGTCTGTTGGCAATAAATCAAAGACTTACATATACACAATCACCAACATCATACAGGTAACCAGTACCAGGATCGATGACCTGACCCTCATCATTGAATTTTGCAGGGTAACGACCAAGAATGCACGATATTTTAGCGCGATTGTTAGACATCTCACTCAAGTAAACAGTTGCTAATCGTTCTTCAACTTCAGGTCGCCGCGGTAAAGGCATTGAACGTATCATACAAACTTCCTACATGATAAAACTATTTCACACATGTAGACTAATGGAACATATTAAAAGGCATATTTTTCATTGCACTCCAACAAAATTTTGTATCACAATTAAAATAAACAATCACTTTTCACACAACTAACTTGAACGGAAAACAGTGAAACTGCAAAAAAATGTAAATAAGAGAAAAACATAATACATAAAGAGAAAAAGGAAAATGTTTGATCTTACTGATGCGCCAGTACCAGCACTATTAATGTTTTCTGCTCGATTCCCTTGTCTGTGCACTAAAATTCTGAATGATATTTACATAACTACTGATAGAAAATCATTCATAGAAAAATAATAATTACGCCGATTACAAATCACTAATTTTATGATGCGGCACAAGTCAAATTACCTGCCAAAGAAAACAAAAACTTAAGCTTTAAATCTTGCTCTACAGCTTAATGTAATATTCCATTTAAATCAAAATCTCATTTTAACGACTTCAAAACATACTTTTCCTATATTTTTGATGATTATAGACTCCTAAAAAATTATGCTGAATCTCACTAAAAATACAAAACAGAAATGAATAAATGGATATTTATCGTCATTTTACAAACCTGCTGAATCAATTTTCCTTGTATGACGTGCATTACTGCATATCCATGGAGGAATGGTATGATTTCGCCAAGGCCTTCGGCCAAACATTATCTGAATCAAGTAGAAGTAACTGTTTGAAAAATATTCTTATGATTATTCATCTACTTTCGACTACCTTCTAAAAAAGTTAAAAAATAAAATATTACTTCAAATGGTGAAATTCGAAGATCACCAAATGATTTTACAGGAGTCTGGTTGTAATCAATTACAGCAAATGGAAGTGCTTCTACCCAACGTTCACGACCACCAAGTTCTTCTGCTGCACGTTTATACATATTAGAACAAAGACTAATATGGTTCATGACCTAGTAATGATTCAAAGTATGATTAAAAATTGATAAAATATCCAGTGAGAAATTTAAGGATGAATAGATAATGATGCCATTGAATTTTGAAAAACTACGTACTTTAAGATAAAACATTACGTGCCACCCTTCAAATTTAAAGAAAAACAACAATGTAATACATATGAAGTGCTCAGATATATAAAGTAGGTAAAAAATGAAACAATAAGTGTATAAAAATTATTAGGAGAGAATGAAAAAGTAAAAAAAACCAAACAATGTTATGATTTATATGACTAAAAAGTATTGACATCTGCCTGGACATCAAATCAGTCTCCCTGCAGCAAAGTAAAATTAATTTTTTTTTGTGCTAACAAAAATGAAATAGCAGTTTTGTGATAAGTGGTTCGAAAATTTTCTATAAAGGGTTTTGATATTTCATGAATTATGAATACTTACACCGATTCCAATATTTTTGATTTCAATTTTGAATAATTTTTCGATATCTGCCATAACATGTTTAATTACTTCATTATTCGTAAAAGAACGATAAGCTTCTGTAAATAAATAAATCAAATACAATGGCGGATTTTAAGTGACTACTATGACGGACGATTGCATAGGATGAAATGTAAGAAAGAAAATGACTGTTTACGCAGATTTTACAAAAACTTACCCGGTGGAGCAAAGGCTCCGAAAATATCCATTAAATGTCTGACTAATAAAGAAGTATCAGGAGCTTCAGCTAACGCTCTTCCAAATACAAAATGTGAATAAAGATCAGTTACTATTAATGCCATGGTATAACAACGGTCTCCATATTCCGAACACTCCATTTCAACCATATCGATCTTAATTGTCGAGTAAATATTTTCAAAAAGTTAAATAAAAAATTTTGAGAATAATGAATTCAAAATTTCTGAAATAAGTTTGAAAAGTCTAAATACATCGGTTGTCAGAATAATGCACAAAATGTAATCAGATCCAGGAAAATAATAAAAGTGAGCAACATGATAGCAAGAACAATTTTTTTGGAAATACTCTTGGAAAGAGATAAAATGAGTTTATCAGGATAATTTTAATAAATTTCACTAGATTGTTATTTTCAGTATTCTTACAATATGCGAAGAAATTTGAATTTCAATCAAAAGAAATTAACCAACCTGGACATACTGCATTGGTTTGCTTCCAATGCAACGAGGTTTATTAGGAAACTGCACTCTTGGTGCTCGTAATATAATACCTTTAGCAGCAGCTCTTTGTTTTGTTTTAAAGCTTATTCCTACGTACCTTTCTTCTAAATAGTCTAACATTTCTTTTTGAGTACAATCTGGCATTCTTTCATAGCAGCGTCGCCAGATCTACAATAAAAAGATTCACACTCTGACACATATTAAGGTACAATAACAAACAAACCAAAATTATACCTCATCAACCTCACTGATTCGAGGAACAATCCTTCCAGATTCACGAATTCGAATGCGCCAACCAGGTGGGAGAAATTCATGAGGCTCTGACCAGTATTCACCAACAAGTAAGCTTCCCTTCAATCTCATCTAAAATAAATAAAATGTAGTACGCTATAAATAATCAATCCTTAAAAGCCGTCTTAATGCACAAAATTTACGAGTACTGATCAATAAACTGGAGAAAATAAGCAAAGTAAGATTGGTGAAATTCACTTCACACAATTAAAAAAATGCCCTTTATTAAATTAAATATTGCATTAATTTATATACATCCATGTCCTATACTTGCAGCACACAATTTCCTTATAATAAATCAAACATTTATTTATAACAACATCTACGTAACTTTTTGACGTTATAACAAAATAGCAAAAATATTAACTGTTTAATTTATTTCGAAATTTTTATGAAAACAATTATAAAACCTTGACTGCTTCCCTGAGAACAACGTCTTCAACATCATCAACTCGGAGTTTCTTCGATAAAATTTGAGCCAAAATATCATATTCATTATCCGGAATGGCAGTTGTGAAAAAATTTTGGTAAAATCCTGCAAAAAATTACACTGAAAATATATACTATAATTTTTACAAAACAAATTTATCTATCAATTCAAACTGAAAATATGCTGTTATTTTCTTTAAAATTTGGCGACAGAAAAATAGAACAGACGATTATTAAGATCTAATTGATCATTATGACTTCGAAGAAGGTCTAAAAAATCAACAAATTTCACAGTAATATTGTAACTTTTATATAAGAGCCTGTGTTTCACACAACTCATAAATTAATCCAAAAAAAACCTTTTTTTCCGACTAAATCTAAATCACCACTCGAGTTATCAACTGCAAACTCATGTACATCAACATCATCCAAATCTCCTCCATAATCCGTATTATCCTCTCCTGATCTTATCAAACGATTCAGCGAATCCAATAATGTATTACGTAGCTAAAAATGTTCATATCGACATTATCTTGAATTACTTAAATAGTCGAGGCATCAAATAATAATAATAATGAAAAAATAAGTGATCTAGCTTTCTGTACATAACAATATATTAAATAAAATCAAGAACTTCTAAAGTTTTTTTGCATAAGACGCTCTTTAAGATGATCTGCAACAAAATTAAAGCAATTAATTAAAGCGAGAAATTTAAATGAAAATAATAAAAAATTTAAGAATATATGACTAACATTGATGATTGAAGGGAGGCCAATATAATTTTTTTGCAGCATTTGCAAACAAGCACCGATAGGATGTTGGTGATTTTTAAACCGTGCAACCGAAAATTCTATTACTTGCTCACGCTGTTCACTATTTAACAGAAGTTTCATTGTTGGAAGATGAATAATTGCATAATCAATATGACCCAGAAATTCATCATTGACATCACATGCTACCTATTATTTTTAAAAATGCAAGATTTTACACTGCATCATTTTATTTACTGAAAATAATAAATGGAAAACTATTAATACCATAGGAGGCACAAACCTCAGAAATTATACGATTCCCCAACTCATCTATGCAAGAAAAAACACAGTAAATGACAGAATCACAAAAACCAAAAAGTTGAACTAACCGTGTAATCATCTCCTTGCACCATTGCATTTAAAATTTGTCTATAATCATCAGTTGGCGGAAATACTTCTCCACCAGTCATTAACACAATAAAATCGGCATATATTGAATCAGTAATCTGATCTAGCTGCAAGTGCTTATGATCACAAGCCTTCATCAGCTAGACTCAGTGAAAAATTGAAAAAATCAATAATAAGAAAATCTAGAGTGAAAAATCTATTTACTAATAAACTGAGCTTACATTGACTCTTAACATGGGGTCGCGGACATCCGATGTCGTTTCTGTAATAAAATAGAATATAAGGAGGTAATTACATCGTCATCATCCCTACTTGTCTTTGTCCAAATATCAAATATATCATCAAGAAACACTACACTATGAAAATGAGATCAATTTCAGAAAGCCATTCTAAACTTAGAAGTTCAAGACATACTCGGTTTCTGAATAATTTGATATACACAGTGGGATCCAGAAAAACTGAAAGAGCGAGAATCATTTGGATAATTGACACCATTTCCTTTGTCACTTGTTGCAGAGCATGATTGCTAAAAAATTACAATCCATAACTGAACAAAAACTTGCAATAAACAATACTAAAAAGAGATAAAAGCTATGACTGAACTTCTGACAACTTTTACCAGATATTTTTTACTATTGCAAACACAAACTAAATATTTTATATAAGGATAAATAAAATGAATGCATATTTTATAGTTTTTAAAAAAATAGCTGCAATAAGACAAATAAATTATTTACGGAAGATGTGAGAACATACTTCAGAGATCTGTTGGTCTGCAACTACCGCTGACTCATTTGCACGATCATCATCGAGGATAACGCCAACACCAACATTTGGCTCACAACCTGAATCCAATAATTCCTGTCCTCTTTCAACATTCTCTTCTTCGTCTTCTTCTTCACCCAAAGATATCGAAGCTGGATCAAGCAATGACATTTCTAGAATAAATATAATTATTGCAAAGTTCAATTAAGAATTTATAAATACTGAAAACCTTAAGAAATTAAAATAAAAAATAATGCGCGGAAAGTAATGCTGCCTCAAACATGTTAAGAAATATGTTTGTGAAACTGCATCTTACAAAAGCATATTTAGCCACCCAACTATAACATGCAAATTATAGTCATCTATATAATATTATGCTAATTTATAAAATATCATAAAATCAATACCAAAAGTACCACTAACTCCTGAACCGATTTCTGATCCGTATAAATGTCAAGATCCATAAACTAAGAATTAACGCCTGTTTTGTATATTATTAATAAGATCAATGTCCCACAAAATTTTTTGAGTCAGTTCATTTTTTTGTCCTCAAGGCCATCAAAGTTTTTGTTATCAATTTAAGGTATATAAATATTATTATTATGTTACAAAATGAAGGGCAAAAATTATTCTTTTACACTCAAAAAATGCAAGAAAATTCTTGAAAGGTACAAAAGAGTAAAGTCTAAAAACAAGACAAAAGACCCAGACAATATCATATAGTACCGCGCTCGCGATTTTACAGTTGTACTGTATTGCTTCTACAGTTATGGCAAAGATATCTTACGTTCATCAGAATACTGTGTATTGAAAACATCTCTTAAAGAACTGAAGTTACTAACTTCAATCATGATGACCTCGTTTACCGCAGGTTCAAGCACACTTTGCAATCGTTACCATAAACTCTGTTGTTTCGGGAAAAACTGTAAGTTAATCGTACATTAGTGAAGTCATATTAGTGATAGTTACTGAATTAGATACTATGTTCAATACATTTTAGCAATACTTGATCAAGATTTTACAGACCACGGGCCGCTTTTGATTTCCAATTTTTTCTCAAATCGAAAATAACTACCATTGGAAACCTATGGTAATTCTTGATTTTAAGTATAAAAGAATTATTTTTGGTCTTCATATTAACTCCTGTAACTAATTTGTGATCCTCTAAATATGACAAGATCCATATACTAAATATTAGTGCTTATTTTGTATAGTTATTACCAATTACTTACAGTAAGATTAATGTCCCTTAATATTATGCCAACCATAATTTTAGCAATGATTTTATAGAGTTTTATTACTTTTCAGGCACAAAAATAAGATTCTGTACATTGTAACACCGCATGACCTTTCTATTTTTGCAAAAATTACTGTGTAAATTTGCATGCAATTATCTGAATTTCTTCATTACTTATAATTGTTATACGAAAATAGGTATATTTTATTTATTGTTTGAATATTTACACTACATAGATGTTACATGATTTTCCCTACGAGTTTGTTATTGTTCAGAAAAAGGTAGTAATTGTTTATTGTTAGCAAATTGTTAATTGCGGTTAGTTAATCATAATATCCAAATTTTGTATTTTGATACAGAGAGAAAAGAATTGAAATTGCAGAATCAAAAAATTATTAGTCAAAGAGCGGATTCTTCAGGAGACTGTCATAAATGCGAGCTGTTATACAACGTGTGACTAAAGCTGCTGTGTTCGTTGATGGTCAGTTGGTGAGAAACATTTTGATCATCCATATTTATTATTAATAAATATTGCAAGAATAATTAATATTGTAATATTATTTACTATCTTGTTTTATTCACAGTTCTTGCACTTTTTGTTCATTTTTCAGGAATCATCAATTAACCGAGGAATTTGTGTACTTCTGGCTATAAGCAGAGAGGATACTGCTGATGATGTGCAATATATGATAAGAAAGTTGCTAGGTATCCGAATTTTTCCAAATGTTGACAGTGGTAAAAGATGGGATAAAAGTGTCAAAGATTTAGAACTTGAAATATTATGTGTTAGCCAGGTATTTTTGTCAAACTTAAAATTTTTTATAAATAGATCTATTTTGAGGATTGATATCTTCTCATCAGATAACATATCGTACTGTTGTCAAATCTACGTTCCGTTTCTGAAATTACTGTTAGGTTTAAATGTTACCATGTTCAGGAAAAAGAAAAAATTTTTGCACTTTTTCCTGAATTCAGTCTGATGTTTTAAATAAAGATACGGCGTCTTAGAAAGTTTTTCGATGCTCTTTTTCTTCCAGTTTACGCTATGTAGCATATTAAAAGGCAATAAACTGGACTTTCATCGGTCAATGGATCCTCTAAAGTCACAACAGTTCTATCAAAGTTTTTTGGAACAGCTGAAAAAAGCGTATACACCAGAACGGATAAAGGTTTATTAGTTGATATTTTGAAAAACTTCCGTGTGTTTTTCAATTTTTGTGTATAGTACTGTAAAATTGAGCTTTCTAATTTAATGCCGTTTCCATTTTTCTCGTTATTGAAAATCCGTTTGCTCATTTTAGTTGCAGTGGAAAATGTAATTAAAGGGAAGCTAATTTTTAGGATGGTCGTTTTGGTGCAATGATGAATGTTCAGATTGAAAACGATGGACCAGTTACATTAATTTTGGATAGCAAATCTAGAGACGATTAGTAATGTTTTATTTCCTTGGTTTAAATTAACAATACAGCATATGCATTAATTTCGTTAGAACGAAAAAGTTTGAATTTTTTGTACAGGAATGTTCGGGAACTGATTTAAACATTTTTTGGTCTTTCTAATTTAAAAAGTATTAGATCGCTTTCACCGATATTTTAAGAAATTGAATTTTATTTAGCTTGTTAAGTACCATTCGTTGTGAAACTTCTTTGGTGTTTATGTTATCAAACATTTGACTGATGTTTTCATGTTTGTTTATACCGTTATTTGTTAGTTGAGTGTTACGTTGTTTATACGTACTTCAATTGACATATCTGAATATAAGTCAAAAATACTTCTTGAAGTCCTGAAACTGATAAAATTCAGATAGTGACAAAAAAAACTATCTTTTTACCCGATTAACGATTATTACAAAAACAAAATAAAAATAATTATATTCAATGAGTGTTTGAACATAAGTAATGACATAAATATTAATAGGAATTAGTAACGGGATGCTTATTGGAGTGGTACCAACAAAATTTTTACTTTCCTTTGAAAATATTTATAAAGTACATAGCATAATTATAATATTAGTAATAAACAATGAAATTTATTTAACAAAATAATAAAACAAGCGTGAAATGGAGCCGGATGAAACTATCAAGAACAAATTTTGTTCCAAAATCAGAAAACAGAACCCAGCATTTTGAATTAAATTTGAATAAGAAGAGATAATTTGCACTATGTGGCATTTCATTTCGAGATCAACAGCACTTTCAAAAAATAAATTATGAAAATGCGGAAAAAAAATTACAGAAATGAACATATTTTCAACACTGTAAACAAAATGTGCGCAGAAATATCAAAATGAAAGCAATACTTCTTTGCAACATTTTTGTTTCATTATTAGTGTAAAGACGATACATTGAATATAAAAGGATATATTTCCGTATTTTTAATGATTCCTGAGTTGTTGGCCACTCACTGTCGGATGCTCAGTGTTAGTAAGTATTATATTTAATAATTAATTTTACTGCTTTTATTCTGGTTAAGTTCTGATAAACATTATTTTTAAATTCTGTAAGTTCAAATTTTGATAATAATTTACTGTCGGATGGTGTATGATGGTAACAGCCATAGTTGTTGCTTTTTTTAATTTTCTAGTTTACATTTGTGAAGTAAAACTTTTTTGATTATTTTATTGCTTTGGTTGATAATTAATTAGTTTAGATTAACGTGTTGAGATGCTGAAACCGGTGGAGCACCATTTTGACCGGTTGATGAGGCGATATTTGTAGCTGAAGGTGAAGAATTTTGCTGAGACGTAGAATTCTGATGTGATCCAGTCTAAAAAATCAATTTGGTAAGGATTCTTCTGTATTTTACGTTTACGAAATGGAACGCCATTAATGGTTTTAAAAGTAAACAAATCGTAATATTTTATAAATTCAAAATTCCTGGAAGACAACAGAGCATTCATCCTCACTAAATCAAAATTTTGATGATAAGCTAGATTTTTTCCAGCCTGGATGATATCGACTTACTTTTCCGCGTGTCTCACGTCATGTTACTTTACCAGAAAGTTAGAAATTTTAGGCTGTTGAGGAGTTAGCAATATCCCACACCTGAGTGTTGCTGTTTTGTACCAAAGCAGAAGCAGTAGAATTGTTTGCTTCACGTTCCTTCTTAAATTGTTCAAAGTCATCACCAAGGATTGTTGCAATTTCACCTTGCATAAACGCCCATGGCATGTGGGATCCTGCTAATGGGCATTTCTCACCCGATGGACAGTACACTTCCTGAAACTGTTTACTTTATGTACTTGGTGAGCAAATTTGACTTAGTAAAATGACTTAGATCAGCGAAATTCATTATGTTTACCGAATAATTTTGAAAATACAATAACTTTAATAATTTAATGGTCATAACTCGCTGAAAAGTAGCAAATAACTGTAGTCTAAAGCATTATGAAATGGTTAAAATTGTGTATGATTATAGTGCATTTCTTGAAATCAATCCGAAGTCTGATCAATTATAAAAATTATATTAATTTTGATGGGAAATATATCTTTTAATTTTATTACTGTGCAGTCGGCTATATGATTATGATAAAAGTAATAAGGTTTTTGAAATGCATTAATTGGAAGAAAGCAATGATTGAATAGGAATTAATGACGAGTAAATCAGTGATAAAGATGTTTAAAAATGAAACCTGAGCATTTCCTTGCTTTTTGATACTTTCTCGAGAACATGGAAAGCAGAATTTGTGTCCTAGCACTGAAGGGCATTGCACGAAATGAGTATCTTCAAGACGTTCGTGACATAATGTACACTTCACTTCTCGATCGCTACTTAAATAAAATATGATATCAAATTCCAATCATGGTATAGATGCGAGTATTTAACATGTTAGCTTTAAATGTTATCATTGACTTATCATGATTGGCATCTAGTTAATGATAAATATAAATTTGAGAGTGATTCAGTGATTTGAGTAGAATATTATGCCTTGGTTTTTCAAGCATGTAGTAAGATGGCTTTCAAGCAGAAAAAATAATCTTAGGTTAGCATCTTATTTATTAAATAGTATTGACTACTTAGATATTTTTAGGCCGTTAATTTAGATAGAAACTTGACTTGTGATAAAGTTATGTATTTGAATTACTTAAAAATTTTCGAAATCACCAGATTATTTGAAAATTTATTGCGAATTCGTATCGAGAATTTTAGTGGAAGGTCAGCAAATCTGATGAATTGTTGAAGTTCTTTTTTGTTTTAGGGCAAATTTTTTTGTATGTAGTGACCTATGATGATTTCTTTGATCTTCAGGAAACATCATTATTGATGTTGATAGAATAAAAATAATGATAATAATAATAGTGGTAGTGATTTAGTTACTTTTGTGAATTGCTAAAGTTTCTTCTACTATTGGCATTATTATTTGGATGGTCTGGACTGTGTGTTGACGTTGGTGAAGCTGAAGTTGTTTGCGCATCTCCTATAAATACAGTAATAATATTATTAAAATAATTAGTTTTAAAATAGTGATACTTTAACTCATAACTTGCATGTGAATAAGTTTCCTACCCACAATTGTGAACTTAATTTTAGACTATGATTGTAATTTGCGTAAAAAATTAGTAATTAGGCTAGTTAATTATAATTTTATCGTCTTTTAATAAACTTATTTGTTATGAACATAATTTCATAGATGGAATTTACTGTAACGTAACTCAGATGTGCTTAATGCAAATTTATTTTGGAAGTTTGAGTTGTAAGCTTTAAAAAATTTTAAATATTTTGATACTAACTTCAAAAAATTTTTAAATTTGAAATAAAAAAATGTTATTGGTATGTGATTGATCAAATCAGTGGTGTAATGTGTTAAAATTTACAATATATATGAAGAAGTAAGTCAAATGTGATTTGTTAATTTCTGTTTATAAGTAATGAATTAATTTCATCTGTTTATTTATGTGGTTTAGTATTTATGTGAGTATGTTGTTTGCATTTATTAAAATAGAGCAGACAAAGTTGCAAGGACTGAATTAAATTGGAATAAGATGACATGATGAAGAATGATGGCAAAGATGACATTACGCAATTAACTGCGTGAGAAAAGTTCATCGTCCCACTTGCTTCACGTCATTTGTATACGTGAGAGTAGAAGATTAACTTTTCCATCGTTGCACAGTTATTTGATGTAATTTGGGAAATGGAGCGGTATGAAGACAAAAGAACCAGTTTGCAAGCAGAAGATTTCAAGATTCTCAGTATCTCAAATTCAACACATTTTTGCAAGATTTAGCAGAAGAAAAAGGCAAATCAAGTTATGTAATTGTTATTTTTTAACTAGTGTTAAAGGTCAACTAAGGTTCAAAGTTGATAGTGGAGAAACAGTGTTTGCAGCATTAACTTATAATATCCTACATTAAGTATTCATGCTAATGTCTAGAATGTTTCGTATAGGTAAAAATAATTAATTTTAAAAGTCCATAAGGTTTCCTTAATTTAATGATATTTAAATTGTTTTAGAATTGTAACCAATATTGAAAGTAATTTAATAAGTTTTGAATTTTACTTAATACAGTAGTGATTTTAAAGATTTTGTTATTCAATTGATGGTTTCAAGATTTTACAACAATTTTTAACAAAATATTGAAATACGAATTTGAGCATGAAATTCTACTTCATTTTTCATACTGTATGTTTTATTTTGCGACACAAAAATCAAATATTGAAATTTTAGCCTGTTTGGGTACAAAAATGAATAAATAATAGGTAAGGGAAGCACTGAAACTTTTGTAGCTCGGTGCCAAACAAACAATGAAGTAAAAAATATAGATTTTTCTGCTGTAACAACCAAAGGTTGGTACCGGTAGCTACTGTTGTGATATGTGCAAATATTATTCTCGCCTAAATAATTTACATAGAAAATAAAACTCAGTATATGTAATAACTGTAATTATATATATATATACTTTGCCTTCTCTATATATAAATATACTCATTTGTTTAATACTGTAATTTTGATAGTTATACTAAAGTTTAAAAGAATCTTATTCTGTGCATTAAAAACTAAAAAAAAAGTAAATGAATGATACAGAATTCTCACTAAATGAAAGATAAAATAAAATTATAATTATTTTTTTTACAAAATTTAAAAATAAAGTTTGCTTTATTAAATAATTAGGAAGAAATCTTTTATGCATAATAATTTTAATATTTATTATTTTTGTGATCCCTTTGTTCACTACATTTCGCGCACTTTGCCTTCTTCCTTTCGGATAATTTTCTTCTCTCTTTTTCTCTGCACAAGTAAGAAAATCAGAAAGACTGAGACATGTAGAGAAAGAGGGCAAAGAGCAAAATTGTCTATTAGGCGGGTGACCTCTTTACTCTCACTCGGGAATGTTTTGCATGTTCCGCGGTAAATATTACAACTCACCAGACTGTACCATCAAGTCACATGGCACCAAAACCAGTTCCTTGCACGTTCGTTACAAAATGTAATACTCTTTTTGTATTTCTATCTCTCTCTTTCTCTGCAACTTTTCCTGCTCTAGTAAATATTATTATTATTATTATTATTATAAATTATTTTATTAAAAATATTAATATCACTATTGTAATATAAATATTGTCTTTTTTACAGTTATAAAAGTGATAAACTATTCAGCAAATGATTCCTTATTAAAGTTTACGATGAAGGTGATAAATGTTCTAAATAGTAATTGATAATAGATGTAATAAAAATGATACCAGTGAATACCGCAGCATTTAAATTGCTACATATATGCAGTAGTCAGGAACAGATTTTTGTGATACCTTTTAAATGTTAAGATGATAAAATTTTATCATGTATAGGAGTCATATTAGATTACTAAGAATGATAATAATAATAGTTCTATATATATTTTTGCTAGTGATAATGATTGTTGTGATAAGTAATGGTTTATAGATAGAAAAAAGTGATACAGTTGTGAGCTTTTGCATAACGATGGTACCATTATTAATTCGAAGTATGATAGAAAGTATGTGCAAAGTGTGGAATGTAAAAACTTTGCACATATTCCTTCTTGGCTACTGAACATGCTTTTAGTCACTAAATTTCGGATCTGGTAATAAATTGAAAAGCTAGATTAGTTCAAATTTTGTGCATTCAATTATTCAAAGAATTTCCCTGTTTGCCAGAATATCCGAAAAGAACCTAATAAAACCGGTTACCGTTTCATACATCGGGTCAATTCCTCTGCACCATTTTAACAGTAAAATTGTGTTGGGGTTAATGAACCTGTACTATTATTATTATTATTATTATTATTATCACTATTATCATCGGAAGTATCATTCATTTACGACAGGCAAAAACCCCTCCAGGAGGTGCATGGTACCAACGGCTACAAAATACCAATACCGGTGCAAGTAAATCTCGTTTTGTTGATATAATTTTGATTGATCATATACATCGTAACTGCAATGATTGGTTAACAGGAGGTCATCGGATCAGATTCAAATTATCCGCGCGGTAAAGAATGTCATTGTGCGCGAAAGAAGACAAAAGATATGCGAGCGAGTAAGACAATTCAATCCTACACATCCCATTTATCCATTCTCTCAATTTTAATCGGCGTAAATTTGTTCTTACTACAAATTATGCAATACTTCAAATACCAAGCTATCATCAGCCCTCATTTTGTGCAATAGTTAATACGAAATGGTAGTAACGATTGCATAAAATCGGTTTCTTCTGCATAAATGAACACATTGTGCAACTTTTGACAAATAAATAGTTCAGGAGTGCGTAAAACAAAAACGCGTGAAACAAATAATAATGAGACAAATAATTAACGTAACTTACCACGTTGAACTTTTCCGTAAAAATCAGGTTTTATGTCATCGGATGAATCATGATCACGTTTTCTGGATGCTGCAACAGCAGCAGCAAGTGTAGCATTTGGTGGTAACAAACTTGCAACACTATTTGATACCAAATTTGGAAATACACCTGAAATATATTTAATCAGTTATTTTTTAAGATTAATGATTACTATTATTAAACAAATCAAGATGATAACTGATCATTTAATTTATTCAAAGTAAAGGAAAATGAAGTTTTGCAAAAAGTAAATTTGGTAGTTTAAGGTGGCTATTTCTATTATCATTTACAATTCTGAGGATGAAAAAGTTACAAATTACAAAAATCAGTACTAACTCATTGGAAGACCATGTTGCATTAAAGAATTTTGGAGATGAATTGGTCGCTGTAACTGCTGCAAGGCATGTAAATCTTCCGCGGTGAATTGTCCTGGTTGCCTACCAGTTAACGAAATGAATCGCTGCTGCTGTACTAAAGCCTGGAATGTTTAATTCAAATTTAATTTTTTATTACACAAAATTTACGAAAGTGATGATTATCTTATACTTGCGTAATTTTAAATCATAAATTATTATTTACAGCCATAAGTTATCTTTTATATTTTTCAAATTACCATAAATTATTTACTATTAAACAAATTACTTTCAATTAAGATTGTCTTTTTTAGATTTATTGTAAACTAATTTTTCTTATCTTTAAACTTTTCTCTTATTTAATCCAAAATTATAAAAGTAATAGATAGGCTTGGAATTTAATTTGATCGCAAAAGCAAACAAAAGAGATATTTTTCTGCGTAAGACTTTAAACTTTGACTTGCGATTCATGATCTGCGAAACAATGCATGCCATCAAGGTAATCAGTACAGACCTCGGTTAGTTGATTTAGAGGTATTTGTGGTATCTGGGCTTGTGCCGCTGCTGCAACAGCTGCTGCGGCAACCGCTTGTTGTTGCTGTTGCTGCTGCTGATGTTGGGCTGCCGGTGTTTGGGGTAAGTTAGCGGGATTAACACCGCGGTTAACAGCAGGTGAAAAGCGACCAGCACCTGCTTGTAATAAGCATTCTTTCTGAAGAAAAAGTTAATTAGATAATAGGTGATGCAAGAATTTCTCATGCCGTCCCAATAATTAGCTTATTTTTTAGCAAGAAAAATTTCACGATAAATTCAAACGAAATTTTTGAATGCGTTAAAAAATATCACGAAAATTTTTTAAAATTAAAACTAAGCTGTATTTTAAGCATTTATGTTAAAAAAAAAAGCGACCAGCTCCTGCTAACATTTACCTGAGATAAATTTCTGCTTGCAAGAGTCGTGGAAGTTTCACCAACTGGAAATCCATGTACACGTTTTAGTTGACGTGCGTGTTCAATCACATTTTCTATTCTGAAATAATCATTTAATTATCGTGAAAGATAAAATTTGCAAAATTCTTCAAAAAAATTTAGTCTTACGCAAATTTTAAAAGTAAATATAAACTTTTGATTGCAAATTTTGTCACTAAAAAAATTGCCTTTAATTTTTTAATTAAAATGAACAAAAAGTTTTGCACCATAATTTTTTTTAAAAAAAAAAAAAACTTTATTTGAACAAAATTTAAAAAATTTAAACAATAAATGTTTCGACTTAAAAATTATTACTGATAATTTGGTGAAAAATGTGTTTTGTAGGATTATCTATCACCAAAAAGAGATTACTTTTAATTTAATAAATTTTATTTTTTATTTTTTCTAAAAGGTATTGATAATGAAAGTGAACAAATTTAAGTTTTTGATCTTATCAGTGATAAAATAGTACAAAGTATATTTTATAAATAAAATATGTATACCGTGGTTGTCAACTTTTTTTAAAATAATTTTTCAGATGTAATGTGTGCATAAATTTGTTTTTTTTTTTTAATAAAAATTGATAACAAAAAATGGAATATCATATTAAGGTAGACTTTTAAAATTTCAGTATTTTTTGCTGAATTATTACCAAGTTAGGAAGTATAAGTAAAGTAAAAAACTAGAAATAACAAACCGATCAGCTCCTTCATAGTTGACACAACCACGGCAAACCGGTTCTAAATAATCATTGCACATGGCCCAAGGCCATCGTGGTAAATCACACAAAAAGCAATGTTGTCTACTAGCCATTTTGGTAGCTACCGGTCCAGTGTTACCTATTCCAGTATTTCCAGTACCATTTCCAGAAATGGTACCATTTGGTACAGTATTATTTCCATTATGAGCTGCTGCTGCGGCTGCAGCAGCTGCGGCAGCCGCTGCGGCACCATTCATTGTTGCAAGCATACCGTTTGGATTCATTCAAATACGAATAAAATGGTATGAAAAATAAATAGGCGGAAATTTCCAGATAAATAATACAGCAATCAGTTTAGATTAAATTATTTTGGGATCTGAAATTATTTTAAACATGAATAATTTTTAAAAAACTTAATTAAAACGTGAAAATTTAAAGTTTTGATTTACAAATCATTACGTGATATTATTGCTCGAACGCATATTTATGATAAGTCTAATATTAAGCTGTATAAACGTTACAAACGATTTTAGTTTAATTAATTCCATTTAAAGTATTAAGTGAATTTGAAATCTGAATCAACTTAATAATTTTGCAAAATATTAAAAATTCAAAATTTGCAAAAAATGGCATTTTATATTTTCAAACTTTACGATCTATTTTAGTACAAACGTAATAATTATTATATTTAGATTTAATTATTCTAAAATTTAATTTAAAAACAAAATTCAATTACTTATAAACTGAATTTACTTACTCAAAAATTTGAAATGCTCATATAAAAAACTCATCTAGTCAAGCTTAAATTAAATTATATAATAAAATAAATAAAATCTTATTGTTTATTTAATGATCCGTTTGATTTTCCCATCATTTCTCGCATTTTCAAATATATAATTAATAATCTTTGCTCTGCCATAATTAGCATAGAATTATAAAAGGATTTTAAATGATATTTTGTAAAACGATTTAATTAAAATTAATAGAATAAACTAAAACTGACAAACTTAAATTTAAAAAAATCTGTTCTGTATTTTAACTAAAATAATTTCAATCATAAGAAAAACAATCACTTTTGATTATTTTTTATACTTTATTAAATTTAATAAAATTTGTTCATAAAATATAAAACTAATATTTTTCGGTATTATTTAGTTCAATTTTTTATAGTTCAGTGCTAATTATAGTGAGGGCAAATATAATTAATTTAAATTTTTGTAATGCTAATTTATGTTTTTTTAAATTTCTTATTTATGTTTCACTTAATCAATAAGTTTTGTGGATATTAATTATTTATTCAAAAAAAAA
>UYYF01004795.1:9870-32798 GCA_900618365.1 Thelazia callipaeda
CTCTTCAAATAACTTTCTTAACTTTTCTCTTCACTTTATAGCTTAAAAGTATTTAAGTGTGTGTATTTGTATATATCGCTTCAATAGATATCCAACCAAAAGTAATATATATTTTGCATTTAACTTTTGCTTTCTGAATCCATTCATTCTTTTATTCATATTTGTACATCTATTGTCCTTCTGAATTCACTCAAACACCCACTCGTCCATTCATTAATGCATTTAAATGCATCTATCCATCCATGCACTTATTCTTCCTTAAAAACTTTTTCAGTCATTCACAATACAAATCTAATAAGAAGTATCATTCTGCTCAATATTTTTACCACCATCGCATTTGCGCTCAACAATTGCTTCTGATTATATCCTTCACCTAAGCAGTTACTTCCTGTTACTCCAACTAATACTATCACTACAGATATTATTTGCTTACTTTCTGTCTAATCTTAGAGTAAATCTTTCACAAATTTTACGCAATTTAAGTATTATTTTCATAATTCTCATAAAGTATAAAGTAGTTACCTTCAGTTTTCTCACCTCTAACAGCAATAGTAATAATAATAATAATAATATTATTATTCTTATTATTAACATTATTATTAACCTTATTATTATCTTAGTTTCTTGTTTGTTTACTCATTTATTAATTTTGTTGATATATTTTTGAGCTGAAAATAATTGCAAAAAAGTTTTTGTCTTTTAATATTTTGTGCTCATTCAGAGCTTCTTTACTCTGTGTGTTAGTCTAATCTAAGAATTGCTTTTTTTGGATTCAAAATAACTTTCTGCAGGAGTCATTTTGCCTCTGCAAAATTATTCTGCTTTCTTGCAGAAAGAAAATCATTAACTCAAAGTAATTACCTCTCATAAATATTATTCTAATTTGATGAAAGATGCCAGTAAAGCACACAGAATAACTGCTCAAGCCATTTACTATCTCAAACTAGCACTCAAATTTATTTCATTTCGATGAACTCGAAATTTCCATATTCAAATTTTCGTACTTTGCACTTTCCTTCTGTTTTCACTTCATATCACTTTTCAATTTCAAAATTTACTTAATTAAATCTTAAATGAATTAATGCAATTTTCTCATCTTAAAGTTGATCGAACAATTATTTGCTACTTCAATGCAAAGTTTGAACTGAAAATTGTCCAATTGAAAGTGAAGAATGAATTGTTTTCGTTAGCACAAAACTTACTGTGTTGCTATTATCATTTTATCAGTCATAATTGTTATGACTATTATTTTTGTTATAGTGTAATGGTTACTACGATTATATTATCATTATTAACTATCATAATATATTATAATCATCATTATATACTTGATTGTTGTATTACAATGTAATAATAATAATGATGTGTTGTTGTTTTGGCTTGTTTATTTCTGTATTTCTGTTCACTCTCATTTTTATTTAATACTTGAGAAGGATAGAATACTGTGCTTCAACTTCATCTATGCTTTTTTGCTTCAAATCTCATTTTTTGGATGTTAGATTCTTATTTTTTTCATAATAAACAGTGACTTCTGTATGAGACTTTCACATTTTTGAGCATTTTATGAATTTGTCACTAAATTATTTTCAACACACTTATTCTCTCATATTATACAATCTATTTCACTCCTACCATATAAACTTTTTGTTATTGATGGTTTCAATGCATTTTTGTTTTCATTTTTAATTAATGAATTTTATTAAATGACATTTTGACTTTTAACTCCTAAACAAAATTGATATGCATGACTGTACAAGTACTAAAAAGTTTAATATGCAAATTTTTCAACTCAAAAATTTTTGCATAGAATTTGTAATCTTGCACTGATTTGAGTTAAGTTTATTTGAGACTAAAAAGTTTACTTGCATTTTCTGGCAAACATTTCGGAATCGCTCAACTGATTATTCTTACTATGCATAAATTTTGAAGTTCCAAGTTTTCTCACTGAGATAAACGATTCGTGATAGACAAAGCATATGCCTGCTTTTATTTGCTTTGTACATTGATAAACTCCTCACAGACATTGTTAGCAAGTTAAAAGATATCTCAATCTCATTATAATACAACATAGTGAGTTTAAAAATAATCAATAAATAAGTATATATATATACTTATTTATTGACTATTTTTTAAGTATATATATACTTATTTATTTATTTGTTTATTTATATTTATTTAAATTTCAACGCCAGATTATTTTTGCAAACAACCTCTATTTATGTGCCTGCTCATTTCTTTCATTTTTTTATGTATTTGTTATGTTCTTTGCTTAAAAGTTCATTAGTTACTTCAGACAAATTTGGCTGTATTCAAAAATTATTAATAATTATCAAAATTCATATTACGTATAATTTACTTTGATTCACTAGTGTCTTGATTTTTAATGACATTTGACCTTTGAGATTGGTTTAAATAATTAATTTTTTGGTTGTTTTATTGTTGACAGTGCAGAAATGCGAAATTTACTCTCTCTTATAGTCATAAAAATAATAATTAAGCTTTTCGGTAATGAAAGAATGTAACTTGTAATTATAGGAATCAAGTAGAAATGAGATAATAGATGTAAGATATGCTTTTATCTCTTCAGGCTTTCAGAAGATGATTGCAAGCTTAACTTTAAGTGATAATTTTCGATTGATTAGATCACTGAACAATCTAATGAAGCATTAAATGTCTATCAGATGTGCACTGCACATTCTTCTTGCAGACAATTTATTTGATGCTAAGAATTCATAAATTTAGAGGTAGTTGATGCTTTAACTCATTACAGTTTAATGGCTTACTTTTCTTCGCTTTATCCTTCATGAATTAATCGCTAATTGTTTTTTTTCCAAAGACTGATCAAACCGATAACATGTCTTATTTGCTTTATACATTGGAAATATGCACCCTTGCTGAGATAATAGTTAATTTGATTTTAAACAAAAGTTATCAATAGATACAACTGGTATGCAAATTTTCATCATTTTGCAGTTTTTTGCTGCATGCAATAAAACCGTATTGAAAACTGTTTGTTTTTAGTCTGATAGCATTATAAATAGTTATAAATTTGAAGGTAATACTTGACAGAGAATCGAAAAATGAGGCGCAGCACGCTGTTAACGTGGAGATGAACGGTGGAAGATTTGACTTTGATGACGGGGGTACGTATTGCGGAGGTTGGGAAGAAGGCAAAGCTCATGGTCACGGAATCTGTACTGGGCCTCAGGGCAAAGGCGAGTATGCTGGTGCTTGGCATTACGGTTTTGAGGTCACTTTTTCATTTAGTCTCATGAAAATAAAAGTAAATATTCTGAACAGTATTTAAAAATATTCTACGTAAATATTTCTAATTATTAATTTATGTGATCAGTCTTAATGTATTCACTTTTGAAGAGCTTGTACAGTAAAAACTTCAGTGTTTAAAACAATCTAAGCAATTAATAATTAAATTTAAAAACAACGGCAAAAAGTAAGGCATGATTACTATTTAATATTTAGATTTCTGATTTCAATTTTGTTTTTGTTGGACTCAAAGTCTGCAAATGACAAGTATTGGTTCAGGTCTCGGGGGTGTATACTTGGCCATCAGGAAATACCTACCAAGGTCAGTGGCAAAATGGAAAACGTCACGGATTAGGAGTCGAACAACGTGGTCGTTGGATATTCAAGGGCGAATGGACTCAGGGTTATAAAGGTAGATATGGTCACCGTCAATCGATGACTTCACAAGCCAGGTACCAGGGAACCTGGTCTTCTGGTTTTCACGATGGATATGGCACCGAGATATATGTTGATGGAGGTTGACAACTTTCCATATATTAATTTCGTACTAATCTGTATGTTTACTGTTTAATAATTCCTCATACTACTACTATTCGATTTGAAGAATTAATGGTCATGACAAAAAAAACAGTAAGTAACGATAGATTAATCATTGACGATGGATTAATCAGTAATTTTCAGGTGCTTATCAAGGACAATGGTTACGTGGTATGCGGCATGGATACGGTATCCGGAAGAGTGCTCAACACGGTGTGGCTGCTAAATTTCGATCTCGGTCACGCACCAATGCATCTCTTACTTCACTAAGGTCCGAATACGGTGAAAGTGAGGAAAATGAAAAAAAAAATTATGGTAAATCTACGGTATCGTACAGTATATTTGATAATCAAAATAAATATTTAAAAGCTTTAAAATCAAAATGAATTAGCATTCTGTAAGTAGTAAGCATTGTGCCTATTTTTTTCAATTATTTCCACTTCAAGCTGATCTATTTGCAGTGCTTTCTTCTTTACAGAACGTGTGATAAATTATTAAAACAAATTAATGATTTAGACTAAATTAGTAATTTTTGAAAATTAGAAACAGTTTTGAGTTTCAAAAATCTGTTTGTATGTGTGTGTGTGCATTTGACTGAGTAATTTATTATTCGAAAAGAATTGAGTGCTTATTTTGCATGAAGAAAATGGCTTAGGTAAAGGAGAAGGAGTGGATTTATGGTAGTTCAGCTTAGTTCCAGCAATTTGCTTAGTTTAAAGAAATTTTAGGAGCAATTTTTTGATCCTTCCAAAGAGATTTCAGAAATGACACAATCAAATAACTTTAAGTAAAAATCCCTCCAAAAAAGTATGCAACAAATGTCTGAAAACATAGTCCCAAATGAAGGAAGAATATGTTTGTGAGAATTAAGTTGACGTCAATTATTCTTCACAAAAATTTGAATTTTTTTTGTATGAAGAAGGAATTACTATAATTTGTAGAACGTATTCGAGTATGCATTTAGATATGCTAATTTTGTTGTTACAGAAATAAATTGTAGTAAATAAATGAAGAAATGTTGTTATGAAGTCAAAAATATGAATACTTTTTTTCGTGAGAAAAAGGTAAAAATATTTGCATATTTAGCTTAAATATCTCTTTATTTATATTTCATCGTACCAAAGGCGTTGACAGATAACGACTGAAGAGTGCTTGAGAAATGAAATTACTGAGCAATAATCAAGATATTTTCAAATTGTGATTATAATTATATTAAATACTTACTATTTTAATTTGCACCATAAATGTAAATTAAATGAATAAAATAATAAAAAATTTAGGTAATTATAATCATAGTTTGAAGACATTAGTGTTGATGAATTATTCTTTGACAAGTCTGTTGTCATAAGTAGCTTTAGATTTAATTTGAGTTAGGAACAAGTAGCATCACAGTGTAATCAAAATATTTAGGGAGAAAAAGGTTTGAAGCAAAATTTGAAAAAAATCTTCAGAAGAAACAGATGAAAGCCGCGGTGGTTTTGTGTTGAAAGCTTGCAGTGATGCGCCCACTAGAAGAAGATCACTTTCTGAGAGGTCATCTGTTGTTAAACGAACCTTCTTGAGTGGTTTGAGAATCAAAAAGCAACACTCTACAGGAGACATCCACCAGCGGGCTACTTCTGGTTAGTTATGATTCTCATCTAATGTTATTCTAGTCTATTTGAAAGTCAGCAGTGTTGTACTGCTGAAATTATGGTTACTAGTAATCTTGACTGGTACGTAAGTTATCGATTTGTATTTATTTATAAGATTTAAAATGTTGATTAATTTGCCGGATATTTGAAGGTTGCACAAAATATTTTATGCTACTTCGATTTGAGCCAAAAATGCAAATAACTTAAATTAAGTAATGATGAATTAACATAATCATAATTTGTTGCAATAAACAGAAATTGCAACTTGTAATTGCTTTTTAAGTTGCAAAATGCAAATTATGTTATTCAGTTCTTTGCTGTTGGTCAAATTCTTTTGGAGATATTAATAATACATAAATTGTATGCTAAAATGGAACAGACTGTAAGATTGCAGGAAGTTTGAGATCAAGTGGTAGTACTGTGAGCTGTACATCGGATGAATCGGAGCATCGGCAAGGACGCGAACAACTTATCATATCACAGGTGATATATACAGCTCAAGTCAACTTTATGATATCAAAACTAAATATAGCATTTGAATTTATTTTATTTTTCTTAATTTTCAATATACTGGGCAGTGTGTATCTTTCAAGTTCTCATTTTAGTATTCTCGTTTTCTTCTCTCAGCTGTTCATGCTAATCTGAAATTAAATAGACTAATTTTAACTTTATTATTGTTATTTTCGATCAAGGTAATAGCAGAAATAAATATTATTGATATTATTTAAATATTATGAACAAAATAACAATGTGTTAGCTATTGGTGTTTTATAAATGTGTTCTTTATTGCTGAGATGAGCAGCGTAGTATATTTTGTAAGAACAATACAAAAAATGCTTCAGGAAGAACACATTGATCCCAGTGCAACGGAAGTTTACAAAGGTGAGTGGAAAAACGATAAACGATGTGGTTTTGGCGTAGGAGAACGTAGTGATGGCTTGAAGTACGAAGGAGAATGGTTTAACAATCGCAAGTGTGGCTATGGAATAACAACTTTTAAGGATGGCAGGTAAGCTGTGATTGTTTTTATTGACGAGTGCTGATATTCATTTTTTTATATAAAAACTATTCAAGATATCTTACTTTATTTTGACAAATTCTTCTTTCTGTTATTAAAATGACCAAAAGTAAATGATCAGGCCTCACTTTTTAATCAAAATGCATTGAAAATCTATGAAAAATTTGCAAAATACCCACGCAATATGAATACAGAAAATGATTCTTACACGTAATATTTTGCATAGAATAATCTGTAGTACTAAAATTTAGCAGTTAAATAATCAAGCTGCTTTGCTCTCACCAATTAGTGTTTAAAATAATTTGAATCGGTGTATGGTCAAAATCCATTGTATAAGTTATTACATTGTTGATGTCATCAAACAATAAAATAAACTTTCCACAACCTTTAGGATAAGCATTCAGAAAAAATTGTTACTATTTTTGAGTCAAGAAGGAGATGTATAAGTATTAAGCAGTTGATAGTTTCAGAACTTTGTGATAAGTGGAAAATTATAAGCGAATATTAGTGAAAATAATTATCACAAGCATTTCTTCTCCACTATGACTTATAATTTCAGGAAAATGATAACAAAATCTCTCAGTTTTGAAGTGATATAATTGATAGTTACTATTCGTAAATTATCCTTTATTTTATTTCTTTGAAATGATGTACTTATTATGAGGTTCTGAAATTAAACTTACTTGGCAGAAAGATTTTTGTGATTAGAAAGACAAGACTTCTATGGTGATGTTTAGTTACTGCACTTTGGGTCATGCTGACTGGTATGTATGACTACTCTAAATTGTGGTTAAGCACCAGCAAATTATTTATCATGGGGATCTGTGTACAGATGATTTTAGAAAAGTTTGTAAAAGGTCAGAAAATAGAAAAGAGCAGTTGTGATTATCATCTGTATGTGTATGCGTTGATATATTAATAATTATTATATCGACACATATATGATATATTAGAAAAATATTCTGAATATCAAAACTATCGGAAATGTATTTTGAATGGAATAAAATAATTGGCAGAAGAGAAGAAGGCAAGTATAAGAACAATGTGCTCATTTGTTCGAATCGCAAAAAGGGTTTGTTATTCGTGCGATCATCAAGACTTAAAGAACGAGTTGGAAATGCTGTTGAAGCAGCGAATCGAGCTGCTACCATTGCTCAGCAGAAAGTTTGTTTTCATAACTGACCTAATTTTATAAGTTATAACTCATTCAATTTGTTTTATTAACTTCAGTGCTACGAAATTTTACATTACAATTGCGATAATTGCAAACTTATTTATGGTGACAGAGACGCTCTGCGAAATGTTGTTGTTTATTTGAGCATCTTATTGAATAATTTTCAAATAGTAAAAAATATAGAAATTCAGATTTAAAAGAAGATTTGAACATTAATTTCGAATGCGCAATTGTTATTGAACATGAAGTTGGAAGGATTGTTTTTGGTGAAAGCTAGAAATAAATTGATTACTGTTACTACTTAAAAAATCATAGTATACTCAATTACAGTAAACAAACGGCTGTACATCCTGAAAAGTATTACAGCAAAAAGAAAGCTAATTTGAAATAGGACTAATCTGATCTACTGTTTGCATTGATATTTTTGAAGATATTGCCAAATTTTTTGAGATTAGTATTTAGGACAAAAATGCATCTTCTGTTCGTAATACGTTAACACTGCTATCTTCGATAGGAATTTATCGATAGATAGTGTAAACTTTAATCTTGACAAGTTTTAAGATTAAATGTGATCAATGAATGACAATAGTTTGTCGAGAACTGTTGAGAAATTGCAGGCAGATATAGCAGTGTCAAGAACAGCAACAGCTAAGGAACGCTCGGAGCAAGCGGATTATGTGGCTTTGCAAGCTCGTGAAGATGCTGACATTGCAGGGATGTATGCTAAGCAGTTCTCACCTGAATTCCGACAATCATCTCAAGATGGAGCTCTTCGGGTAATGAAAAGTAATCGCTTGCAACACCATCAACAACAGCATCTACATAGCAACACAAATCATGTATCCTTCGATTCGCCACCAGCTTCCAAGAGTTCTCATGAATCTCGAGATCTCTCAGATGAACTGGTCGTTCTGAACTCTCCTTCCTTGCCAGGTACTGCTCCAGTAGAAACCAATTACGCGGGTGTATCTTTTTTCCAACAACCATCAAATCCTGGTGAACATCAGCATTTTCCAGTAATTAATCCAGGTTCGTCACCCGAACAAGCGATGTCACTATTAGTTGGTAACAACTCAGGTACTGCTGCTTACACCACCACTACCAGCACCAGCAACACCTCTTATCAACAACAGCAAAGTGTAAACTCTGCTGGTTATACGGGTCCAACTTCTTACCAGGTGCTACCATCATCATCTTACAATCAAGTACCACTAGCTACCGCTGCTACTGCTGCTTACTCTTCGGGTACACCTTTACCGGTAGTTCAAATGTCTCCTCCATACATCTCCTCCTCCTCATCGTATCTTTCGAATGCTGTGCCTCCTCATTTCAATCCTAATCAGTTATCTTCACAACAGTATCACCATCACAAGCACCAACTCCATCTTCCTCCTTCAAATTATGCTAATCCCGCATTATTATCTGATCATCACACGCTTAACTTCCATTCCGAGCAGACACCTTTCGAGCAATCTGTCTATAATATGAGTAATGTTACGAACTATAACGCTACTGCGACCACCACCGCTACTACTGCTACTACTGCTACTACTATAACTACTACAAGCAGCGATGACTTACAACAACGTCGTATCATTAATGGCGCCTCTAATCCACGTGTGATGCAAACTATTAGACCACCTTCAAAATCTTTTCTACAGGTATATACGTTGCACTCAACAATATGGATAGTTGTCGTGGTTACATATTTATTGAAACCATTAACAAATGAGCAAACAATCAGTTGATTATGTATATATAATCATTGTTATGTGATATAGATAGTAGTGAGACATACATAGTGCGTGTACAATCATATTAATCTGAGATTAACAATTTAGGAGCAGATTGAAAGTCTATTTTACTTCAAATATATACGTATGATAGTGACTTATTTTTGGAAATGTATCTACAATAGTTATTTAGATACATTTCCAAAAATAAGTCACTGATTATAGCTCTAGTAATAATATCTTTCTGCCTTATATACGCAAATGTAATATATTTGCGATAATTTTAGAGTACGAATACTGCTCAGAGCAGCTCACGCATATCACTTAGTGATGATCATTATGATCAGTACACCATGTCCATAAATCCCTCTAGATCTTCTCTGATCCATAGAAATAGACCTTCACTTACAAAACAACCCTTCGCGATACACGACATTTCTCAGGTACTCATCATCATATACATCTTACTAAAAGCATTTATTTGTATAGGTTTAACGAGAATTTGTTGATAAGGGAATAATATATTTGGTATTCTGTTCTACCTCAATTAATGTGCATTTTGCTCTACGCATCTACGCACTTTTTATTTTGCTATCGCTGATTAATTGCATTATAATACGAGTATCTTTGATACTGTTGCTTTGATCATTTAATGATAATAGCTATGAACAGTGGAGAAAAAGTTTGCAGCAACTTTGCAGAACTGGGACGTGTGTAGTTTTCCGTATTATAATTTAACATGAACAAAGTTTGCAGAATTTATATAGGCGGTCGACATTGGCATCTGCAAATGATAAGCGACTAGAAAGTGTGCAGAGAGGTAGCGAAGATGGGTGTGGGTCACTTCCTAACCTTGCAGAACTGGAGAATACGGGCGTGCAACTAAGGAGGGAAGAGGCCGCGCGACTCGCCTCCCAGCAACGCCAAGAATTGCAGCGTCTTCTCGAAGAAGAACAGTTACTACGCAGCAACCCACTTCGTTATTTGTTCCATCCTGCTTTCAAGGTCACTTTCACGTACTAGTTCATCGTTATTGCGATCTGTGATCTTTTAATCTGTTCTCTCTCTAAAATCACGACCACATTAATTTTCGCATATCCTATCTGAAAGCCAGTCTTTTTCCTTTCAATCCAGAATTAATTCTTTGATTTTCAATTATCGTAGACAGGATATATGGTTGGTAATCATTAATGCATACAAATCATTGATTATATTGCTGCATTTAGGCTTGGATAGTTCGATGGAAATTGCCGCTTGTGTTATCGGTAGCGAATATTTTCCTCTTGATGGTTTTTTATAATCTTCTCACTTACGAAAAACGAACACGTGAACGTCGATAACATAGCAATGTGTGCGTAACTTTTCAACACAGCACTTTACCCATTTTGAGGGTACTAACACAACGGTGACTATGATATTATTTTAACTATTATTAATGTTTTTTACTAACATTATTACACAATTACTGACGTTATTATCATTATGAATATTATCTTATCATGAAATTGATGGTGTATTGAAAATATCTTTGCAGTGTGTGTAAATGTTTGCAAGAATTAGAAAATATACGCTTGTTGAAATGAACGAGATTTAGAAGACTATTAGTATCAGATTTGTGGTAGGTTTTATTTCTGAGAATAAATATTTTGAACCGGAGGTAACAGAAGTTCACTCTTAATTTTATGAATTAATAACTGAAATATGCTTAACGAGCTGAAAGCAGATCATGTTGGGGTAAGTTAACTTGAACCATGTTACTTATATTAAGGTAGGAAATTGACTGTTAAATGCAAATTTTGAATACAGAGATGTGATTTACAAAATGATTAGAAATAGTTGTTGATGGAACAGAATTATGCCAAGTAAATTTGAAATAAGCAAATCAATTTGGTCTTGATTAGGAGCATGCTAGTTTAAGCAATAGTCTTTAAGCAATGAAGGAACAATCAAATATATATATATATTTGATTGTTCCTTATATATATATATAATATATAAATTTGATTGTTATATATATATGGAAATTAAGTTTATATTGAAATTGATGCGAGAGTTCCTTGATACCCCCGTCTCAGTCGAGCATTTGTTCAAGCGTATATTTGAAGTTGTAATCAACAGATAAAGCCCAGAAGGAGATCAAATGCAAGTTAGAAGGTCAAGTCCAAGCAGGAGGTCAACTTATTATTGAGATATAAAATTTTCAGTCAATAAGTCCATAAAAGAAATAGAGGCAGTAACAACACAAATGTGTCTATTTTACCTTATCTACTTATATTGTTTTTTTTTCTTACGCTCTTCTATCTACAAAAAATTATTATTGTTTTGTGATATTACACGCATAACACTGCCAATTCTTTCGTTCTCAAAATTAAATCAAAACAGAAAATAAAGTCAAATTGCTCTCTGTAGAATTGATGGTGTAATCTTTCAGACCAAATAATAATACTGTTAATATAATTATAATAGCTTTGCTTCATAATAACGGATAATAAATCTTTGTTATTATGACGTAAAGTCTATGAGAATATCGTCATTATATATTAGTTTGTTTGAATTTTTGGTCGTTTGTGATAATTAATGCCTTATTGTTCATCGAATATTTATTACAATATTTACGGTTTTTGTTTGGTAACAAGTCATTCGCGCGCGTTGTTTTTCTTTATATTTTAATCGGTTAGCAATTGTCTAATTTAATACATGTTTGATATTCTGAGGCCTTATTTATATGTTACTTCTATTTTTGAACACTGCATTAATGACATTAAATGATTTGTTAGAATCAGCACAAAAAACAATACGACAAAGTACAGTATAATAAATGGAATGTAGTCCAGTCATCACCGTACTGCAGAACTTTGGTAGTGATTGCAAGTTAATTGAACCTCAGTACAAGCGTATCAATCCTGGACTTCCATCGCTTTTGCAGCTGAACAATACAGTAACCGAAGCAGTATCCGGAAAAATAAATATGTGGGAAGTATACTTGACATTAAAAAACGAAAACTGCTAGTCATTAGCACCCTACAAATCTTGGAAATACGCAAGTAGACCAGCGAGTATGCAGCGTTAGTCAAGAAGCGTAGGTAAAATTACTTGAATGCGATTAAAGCAAGGACATGAAAATGCGAAATTGATTCCATCAGAAAATTCTCGATAATTACCGTTAAAGATCGGGAGGTCGATTGGTGGACCCTATAAAGAAACGCTAATTTTCATAACTAGCTAGCGCAGAGTTTTGTCAAATCTAGTTAGGCCGTGGATAGTTTATGGAATGTCAGTTTAATTGCTGGGGTAGACCGGTAGGTAGGTGTAGGTGTTGATGTTTGGCAAAGATTTGCTGAGGGCTTGCATTTAGTTTTTTCGTAATTTCTGTAGCGCTTTCTCAAGTAGGACATTTGTTTTACAAATATTGCATTGTTTTTAATATAAGAAGTTATGCTTCACTTGTTGGTTGTTAGATTTGTGAGTTTCACTTCAAAGTTTTTGCAGCTTTCTTGATAAGAATTTGCTTCTTTAAATTATTCACTTACGGCTTTCTATTGTTTAGCGCTAGAAATTACTGGATTTGTTGAAGCTAAATCTAATTAAAACATTATGCATGAAATTTTTAAAAATACATGAAAAGGTTTGTTTGCAAGTGGGGAAAATGTAATTATAATGAAAATTTGCCATCGCTAATGTTATCTACGGACATTAACAACTCATTAAACGTGGTCACATTTTTATATGATACTCATGAGTAAGTAGTCCTTGAAAGGTATTTTGATGAGATATCGTTTTTCATTAAGAATTTGTTTGAGCAGTATGAGCTTCCTGTGCCGTAATCTGGTTAATTGAAGTTTTTATGTTGGAAACATTAACATTATCAATTAGTATTTGTATCCACCATGCATTTTTATTGCTGCATTGTGTTATCACATTTGTTAAAGCATTTCCATTCAAAAACAAGATTATATATTTGAAATACTAACTTAGCATGTTAGTGCAAGAGAGAACTAGTAGTACTTCACAAAAAAAAATCTAATACAAAATGAATAAGCCATTTTCGTTAACTAATATGTTTTGGTTCAAGTAACCATTTTGTTCAGATTTGGGCATATGAGTCCGAATTACATTTGGTTATCATCAGCAATAATTTGTATCGTGCTACTTGATTTATTCACTG
The DNA here is from genome assembly GCA_900618365.1 of Thelazia callipaeda. NCBI lineage: Eukaryota > Metazoa > Nematoda > Chromadorea > Rhabditida > Thelaziidae > Thelazia > Thelazia callipaeda. The sequence goes on from UYYF01004795.1 coordinate 23,396, forward strand.
ACATATTTGAAATAAAAACTTCAATTTTCTTTTCAGGAAAATTAATTTCAAGTAGAATTATCTTTATTGGTGTAAATGTTTATATGAGAAAATGAGTAGTGTTACTGTTCAGTGCAGTATTGCCTCGCTAGCTGATTTAGTTTACCGTGATGATGCTGCTTCTTCTACAGACAGCAGTAATCAAAGATTCGTCGTAGTGCCCATCGCGGAGTCAGTTTTCAAGTTTTTCGTAAAAATCACACTTTAAGTTTCATGTGATAACACGCGACATGGAGTTCAAAATTTGAAGTTGTTCAAAAACGTAATTAATAGCGTTTAAATGATCCTAGAAAAAATTTTATAATAACATGGGAATTGAATTTTTGAAATTATAAATCTGACTGCTGAAAATCGGTCTTCACTGATTGAAATAACATGTATTATTTTTGCAGGTTACCACTCAGTTACAGTGCCTTGAATTCGCCAGAAATACTGTATCTTGACTCTACAAATCAGATACTTTTGCGGTGTGTAAATGGCGTGACAATGATTTTTGATGCAACTTTCGAAAATTCATTACCTCTCGCTACGTATCGTCTCAATCCTAATGCTAGGGTACGCTAGCTTATATTATTTGCTAAAATACTGGAATAAAAATTTTATTGTGAATTTGAAAAATTGGTCAGTAGTCGGTCAAATTAATAGATTTTTGTTAGTTTCTAAATTATGATTCATAAGAGCCGTGGTTTTTGCACTAAGAAGTATATTTACAAATCCTTGATTCTTCGGATAACAGCTTTCTCAGTAATTAAGTTCATATTATTTGCTAAAGTACTGGAATAAAAATTTTTTTTCAGATGATTTATTATAAGCATAGTGGTACGTTGGCAATCGCAGATTCCAAAATGCTTTGCTTTCGTCGCGACTACTGTGGTACTTTCCTTCTTAAAACAGCACTGAAAAGACCATCAGCTAAAACTGTTTCTGTTGAACTGCCATTAGATGAGGTAAAGTCAATTGATTTATAAATTTAAATGCCCTGTTTGAAAAATACAAGTTTCTGATTACCAACAGTTTATTGATCTTTTTTTTAAGGCAACAAAATTCCTGCAAGTAGTCTCAAATGATTCTGATTCGGAAGAAATTTTGAAACAGCGAGCAGCTTTGCGTATGTTCATATCACATTTGCGCACTGCGACAGCCGATTTGTCTCTGAACAGCGTAAGTTTGAATTTATCGCAGGTTTCCCAAAATGAATTTATTGTTTTTTTTTTAAACTGTTGAAAATGTTGCGACCGTTTGCTCACTTTATAATATTGTATTAGATAATAATCTGTCAAGAATTTTTGTTTTAGTATAATCAGTAAGTTCCAAAAGATAATCTATGTTTGACATAATTTATTTAGTTTTGAGGCAATCGTCATTTGGAGGGCATTTTTTCTCTCTTGAGCACTTATGGAATGAAATTTATTATAGTTAGAATCAGTAGTGGTTGAAGTGAATGGCAAAGAAATGCTTGAACAGTTGCGATCTTCGGGAACTTTTGTGGGAAACAGTGGTGTGGAAATACCACGGGAGTGGATGACATTTCTTTGGCCCTTTATATCAATGCTTGCTGAACGTGTGAGAGTAGGCATTTATTTTATTTGTTTATGTTTATCAATTCAAATTTGAACTTTTGTTGAGGTCTATCAATTTTGCAGCTGATGATGTATCCTGATCGTCCTTATAACTTTGACTATACGCAAGAGTGGAAGGGTCTCAACAAAGAAATTATGGCAAGTGAAGCAGCTCGACGGTTTACGTTTCATCGCTGGCCTCACATGGATTATAAGTTGGTTGAATTGCTTTTTAAACAGACTTATTATGGGATGGAGCAGTTCTTTCAAGTATTAATTTCAGGCAGGCTTTACCTTCTCAGATGGCTGAAGCAGGATTTTATCATCAGCCTAATACCACATGCGATGATCGCGTTCTGTGCTTTTCTTGTTTTGTTTGTCTTGTATGCTGGGAACCGTCAGATGAACCTTGGTAATGTTCAAAAATAGTCTATGACTTCACTATAATTTGACAGATTTTGAAATTTCTAATCAAAAATTTATAGGAATGAACTTCAAAAAAAAATTGAGTTCTTCTTTTTTGCAGTCTCTCCAACTGTATGCGAATAGAATCTGAGAAGTACAAAATGAAAAATAAAATCAAAAAACAGCTAAAAAATAGAATTTATGTTTTATAAATAGAATCATTTCTTTTTATAGTAATCATAATGACAAATCGCCATTGATTTTTTAATTTTTAATCGACAATATATTCTTGAAAATTCCTAATTTGCGTGTGTAAAGTACAGAACTACATTATGCTAGGCATCAAATGTATATGGGAATGTGATAATAAAAGAGAAATATATTTTGCTGCTCTTTTAATTTCAGTATAAATTACATGGATTCCTAGTTGAGGATAAGCACGGATTTAGTGCATGAAATATATGTGCCAAATTGATTCAAAGTATTCAGAAAGGGATGCTGTATTCAAGCATATCTCCCTATATTGGATTCTAGTTTTCATTAATTCAAAGTTTAGGTCAGAGCATGAGCGCCATTCTCCGAATTGCCGCTTCGTTCGTAATTATACGAATCCAAATGTTCCACTGGCCCTCACAATGTCAGCTCTTTCACCATTTGTGCATCATTTACAAGTGAGTCATACTTCTTCACTGGTGTTTTCCGCAGGAAACGGTGAGTGGGTCGCTGTTGCAAGCAGAGAATCTCCTGACATACATCTGTGGCAGATGGGTAATGTTATACAGGTATTTCATTTTTTTTTTTAAATTTTAGCACGATGCTTTAACTATTTTAAAGATCAAAACTACTTTTAATGATTTCATGAGGTGCTTCCCTAATGAATTTTAAATTTTTGATATAGGTAAAACAGTGGTTCACTCTAAATTCAGAGAAATTTTTCTCTGCTGTTTTGGATTGCACATCAGAAGGAATTGACCACACTCTTCGGAAGCCACAAAGAGTTACATGGAGTGATGATCTCACGTAATTTTTTCCGTCATATATTATTTAAATTGTCAATAATGCCATTCTACTAAGTTGACTGTCTACCTGAGTTTTTTTCAGAAAGTCTGAAATGAGTTTTGATGGAGAAAACACACATGTGGATAGTCCTATAAAAGGTACCTAATATTTCTTTTTTTTGCCAAAGAAGTTTAAAAAAATCTTTTTGTATATATCAAAATATTACAGGGTTTTCGTACGATGAATGCTCATTAAAGCCAGCATTAGCTGCTTTGCTCATCGATGATAATTGTGAAGTAATTTTGTTTAATTCATATTAACGTTTTCTTTTTCTGTTTTTTCAAAATTTTTGGTTCTGATTTTTGTTTTAATGTCGTTCATTGTGAAAGACAAAGATTCAAATACAGCTTGTAGGTTTGAAAATTAAATTAGCATAATAATAGTCAAATATTCTTTCATTTTATTTTATCGAATTCCAGACAGTCATAACAGCACTTTGTACAGTTGGAAGACCTTGTTTAATTGAGCACTCTTGCATAGGTGCTATGACGAAAAAGTTATCAGAACAAAGTCAAACCTTAGTCGTTGTTGCAGTTTCAGTAAATGACTCAAAATTGAACAGAGGTTTGTTAAGAGTATTGATTTGATAAATTTGTAGGTTTTTTCAACATACCATTAGTTTACATCTAGTCTGAAATACAGTTATCTCTTATTAGGTCGTTTGTATTTCAGACTTTGGATATATCAATTACCTATATTCAAAACACCACTTATATTATGTGTGAAATCAAAATTGAAGTATTTTTTCAATTAAGACTGAAATAGTAATCGTTGAATCAGAATAATTAGTCGTAAAAAAAAAGCATCATTTTAATTCTAGTGCGTCAACAAAATCAGAGCAGCATAGAAGATGAGATAACCACTTTGAATACAATGAATCGAGCACGGGATTTCATTGATGCACCACCCTGGATTGTTAATAAATCGCGATTGGTCGATGACGGCATGAGTTCTGGTGTTCCTCTTCGTCCTTTCTTGGCTCTTTATCAACTTGATTGTGCTGAATTTTCTAGTTGTCGTGCACGATCATCATCTGTGCACTTAGGTTATTTTCAGCTCTTCGAAATCTAATGTGTAGCTAATTCAATGGTAACATTAAAACTTTAAAGATTATACCTGAATAATAACCCCGATGCACTCTAGTTCTTTACTTGGAATAAGAAACTTGTCAAGTATTTTTTTTCAATGATGCGATAGCTATTTTCATTACCAGGCTTATATTTGATATTAAGCTGAGCTAGCTGCATCTGATCAATGTTGGACAATTGCTGAAAAAGACAAGCTTATCTAATCAACAAAAATTTTGGCATTATCTTTTTGTTTCATTCTTTATTTTAAATTTTTGGCAAAAAAGAGTTTTTTTAAGAGAATTCAAAATCATTGGGTAGTAAAGTAGCACATTCTGATGCAGACGATGCTGAATTCGTAGCACAGATATTGATGAATACCGGTGATCCTGATGTATTGGAATGGAGTGGTTCTACGTATGCAGAACAATCTGGTTTTGTCGACATTCCTAATGGTTTGTTGCACTTTAGCATATTAAACAATACTGATGTTTTTTTAGTTCTCTCAAGTTTTCCTTTATAATGCGTTTACTGCAGCATCATGATGCAATATAAATGAGACTTTACGTATTGATTTGCTAAATGGTACTCATAGACATCTTAATGGGTGCAGTTGTAGAAGATAGTGAGATGCGAGGTGGTCCATCAAAAACTGATGCAAAGTATGATGAAAAAGCAAAATATGTGCCCATAACTTATGAAGCACCATCATTGGACATATCATTCGTGCAGTGCTTCAATTTGCCGACAGCAATTAATAATACTTCAATGGAAGTAATCTTTCAAATTTTGTGTTCTTTTCTATTCTTACTTTTAATTTAAATTACTGTTTTGTCTCAAATTTAGCATTTAATTTAGATGTTTTATATATTATGATTTTTTTTCGTTTCATTAAAGACCGAAGCGAGCACATTGTAAAAGTTGTTTAGCCATTCTTTCGAAGGGAAAAAAAGACAAATCTGTGTTTTAAAATTAGTAATTGTTTTTAGATATCAACAGTACTTCCTATGCGAAGTATGTTTTTAGTAGTTGTAGTCAACAGCAAAGAGGATACAACGTCCGCCATTCAGTCAGCAATACTATTATATCTTATAAATTTTGGAAAAATTACAATCACCGTACAGGTCATACTTCAATTCTTGCTATTGATTATTCTAAATGTACTGTGAGCTCTAGGAAGTAGTAATGAGAATTGTGTCTAGTTATTTATCATATTTGTGTTAAATTTTTTTATTCACTTAAATTACATATCCTAAATTACCTTCGTTAATTTTGTATAACTATGAAGTTAAGATCAAATGATTCCTCTGTGATAAAACATATTGAATTCTAAAGTACTTCGCATTTTATTCGAAATGAATAATTCTTTAGAAAGAACCGATAAAAGCTTACTATTATAACGATTTCCGAATTGCGCAGTTCTCTCTGGCAAATATGGATTTTATTCATACATCTCATGGGTCATTAAATTCTGTTACTGGTGATTACTTTGATGGCGCTGTTATTGTAAGTCATTTGTGTAACATTACGTTCGTTTTATACTAACCCTTGACAGATGAGGCGGTAAATTGATTCCCGAAATATTTTTGGCATAATAAATAAAAGTATTTTTGTTGTACACAAGCATTTATCACTCTGAAAATTTCATTTTTGGTTGCTAAACAGTTATCAGGAATTTTTAGCGCACCGCGAATGATATGGTTTATTTTATTGACTTGAACACCAATAGACTGCATTTGTTATGCGATGAAAAGGTATCGCAGTTTACAGTAATGGAAAGTGGAAAAGTTACATTGTTGACCAAAAATTCAGGAAAAGTAGGTTTTCAGTAGTATTTGGTTGTAAGAAAATATCGAAAGTGTCATTTTACTTTGCATTCTTTCTGATGGCTCCGTTTAAACTCCTTAAAAAAAATTGATTTCCATTTTAGTTTCCTCCTTTTGTTTTCAGTTCATAACCGTCCAAGTTGAACAATTAAGTACACACCATATAAACTATGATGATGAAGATCTTACTGTTTCATCATTGTTCAACAGGATGACCGATTCTCAGAAATCAGAAGCACCAAAAGGTATTATTATATTCTGTATAGTTTTGTTTATAGATATGTAATTTCGTAAAATTCATTATAGTTTCTTGTAAGAAGCAAGTTACTAAATGTAATTTGATATATTTCAAATATCAGTAATTTGCTTTATGATATTCAAATCGTGAGTGAAAGCGCTATCGGGAGGAAAAAGTGAAATATAGGAGAGGAAAATTAGGTTTTGAAGAAAAACATTTTTTGTCATTTATTATTGAATTATCAACTATAGGTTTCGATCGAGAAGAGCAGAAAGTCAAAAATGCATTCTCCGGCGATAACACAAATATACTATCATCCGATTATCTGTCATTATCAGGTTTGCGGAAGATATGGAAATTAACGAGAAGCGATATTGGGGGACCAATAAGAAACACTGCGTATCGATCTCCACACCATCTGTATGTTCCCATAATACACTGCAAGACTTCTTTATTCTGAAAGCTGTTGCGTATTCTTGTCCAAATCAAGCAATAGAAGTCTCAGTTCTCTTTGTAGTGAGTTTCGACATGAAAAGAGACAAGACAAATCGTTCACTTTACCATATTTATTTGCAAACAACTTCTGTGAATTTCAAATGTTAAATTGCTTTTTGTTGAAGGACAAGAAAGGGACTAATGTTTTACTTGTGAATTTCATTATTGCTAAATCGACAAAATTGCATTACTGATGCACGGGAATGCATTGATTGTCAGTGTAGTTTTATTTGATTTCTAGTGGTGGACAACTTGGATATCATCTTATTCCACCTCCCGGATGGAATGAAATACCGGTAACTCAGCGTATCAGAAAATGTTTTATTGAAAGTCCACTAGTGGAAGGGATGATTAGAACTTGGTTTCATCAGTCAGATGTTCATCGCTCAAGCAATATACATATTTTTGAGCTGGTGCACCTTCAGGTTCTTATTAGCTTTGCATTTACTAAATAAATTGGAGCGGTGTGTTGCTTTCTTTCATTGTCATATATGTACAATGCATGAAAAATTTTCAGTCTTGTGCTTGGTCATAATTTTATGTGGTCATTTTTAGTCCTATTTGTTGATTATTTCTTCTGCATAGTTGTTGAAAGTTTGGAAATAATGTGATTTTTCAGCATGGATTGCGACTTTCACATGTTGATGTTTCCCTCGCGTTCCATGATTCATGTGTCGCTTGCCCGGATATAGAATTAAGGTTATACCGTCAAAAATTAAATTGTGATATTTTATCTTCGTCTTCAAGACCACACAAGAAAACTTCGTTCTCTGGAAATATCGATTTGGACGAAATAGAGACAAAAGTAAGCTCAGCATTTTTATGCAGTTTAAAGTCGCAGATAGCTAAGAATATTAAAAAGAAAAGAATATGAAATGCTCTCTATCCAACATTTTTTGGGGGTTTTTTGATGGATTAGAAAATTCGTAGCCTTTCATCATTAAATGTATTAATCATATATTTCATTTTTAGCCTGTGATTAATGTATTCAACTTGACAATATTTAAAGGTTCAGCCATTGATTTGTTGATAAATCACGTTTTCAGTGCGATTTATTGGCAGGCCCTTTTCATTGTGCCGAGAATATTGATTTCAATTGTCGATCCGCCAAGATACAATTACCAGGAGTTGTTTTCTTACCTCAGCCAGTCCAAAAAGGTTCGTAAGGCAGGTCGCAGCGCTTTTAGATTGTAATTTTCAGTCGCAAATGAAGTCTTAATTATTTTCTATGCTTCTGTATCAAATTTTCTAGGTGGTGTTGTGATTGGATTCAAATCAATTTCATATTATTTTGTTTTGAGAGCCCTCTCAGATTTTTCCGTTGATCAGGCAATTACTATGGTTAAGATATGCGAACGCAACAAATTTAAAACGTCGAAGTATCGTTTTATAATTTGTCTCAGCATTTCATAAATTTGTTCTCTTTTTAATTTGCTGGTCAAAAGTGCTGTATCAAGATTCCAACAAAAAAAATGTGTTCGGTTAGCTATGACTTGTTTTTGACGGCAACTAAAATGTCAAGTTATAAAATTTATCATCATAAGCATGTCGATGTTTTTTTCAGCTCAGGCGCTTCAGATAAAATAAAGGCAGCTTCAAAACGTCGTATTGATGATGATGAACACACAGAATCAGTATTAAATGAGAACAGCACTACACATGGTAGCTGTAAAGAGATAGTATTTCTCCTCACTGAATGTTGAAATATTGATCTATATAAATTTTCAATCAGTCATTACGCTTTATTCCATAATTAGTCATAACTTTTGAAATTTGAAAACAAGCTAAAAATACTGTTGGTATTTCTGGTATTTTTTGAACCTGAATAAGGAATTTGATGGAAGCGTAGTAATTGTTATGCTTAAGGATTAACAAGTCGACGAGGAATCCAGTGGATAGATGAACTGATAGTGACTGTAGTAAAAGCAAAAAAAATAAGTGAGCCAAATGAAAGGTATTTTCAAGTTCATTGAATCACATTTTGCTCTAATCTAATTTAATTTGATTTAATTTTTACCTTCTGAGCTGAATTTTTGATTTCACTATCAAATTTTTTGATTCTTTTCGTTCTATTCTTGTAAAGAGTTAAAGTTATACATTAAATTTTGAGACATTATTTGTAAAAATTCATGCTTCAAAAACATATTCATTTATTCAGTTAAACATTATTTGTTCATTGAATTTTTGTCTTCTAATTGTATCATTGTTTTCGAAAATACCACTTATACCGTTCTTCAAGATTAAATGATTTTGTAGGATTGAAAGACATAAACTTATTGAAATGACTGACCTTCATAATAGCATAGTGATGTTAGCTGCTGGAATTGCACCCAAAACGTCTCATACTCAGAAAACTCGTACAGAAAGTGAGAAGTTGCAACAGCAAAATCTTGCAATTGGCATAATTGAATGGTTGATCGATAACTGGGTTAATACCTCTTCACAGTAAGGAGATTCATTTACAAATTTAATCCTTTTTCGAATGAAATTAATAACAACACTAAAATCATAAAATTTTTCAAAAGTAGGTTTGATTGAATATATTTTGACTGAGCTTAAAAATATATTTATAATGTTTTATTTAAGTGACAGTAATATTAACTGTCAATGTTTACGAAAGATTTCAGGTGATGAGTTGTACATTACTCTTGCATATAAAGATTAATGTCTCGTGATAGCTCTTTTCCGAAATTTCTCCAAATTTATATATATATA
>UYYF01004796.1:11295-28495 GCA_900618365.1 Thelazia callipaeda
ACATTCTAAAAAGACAAACAAAAATTGTGTAGACTTTAACCATTCCAACTATATCATATCTTATCTTAAGTCCCGACCCTGACTGCTATCTTTATATTCATGATTATGAGTACGTGAACTCCAAGTCTACCTACTGCTTTACCACATTTTTTTGGCGTACAACATTCCTCACTCACTTCTGATTTAAATGCTTCTCATTTGATAGACAAGAATGCAATAGTCGAAAATTACGAAAGAAATAAAGTTTAAATGAGATAAGCAAGTTTGATCTTTGCATAAGATTGATAAGATTGCTAGTAAGGTAAAAACTTGACTCCACTTTTCATTCGGCACAGCAAAAAGACCAACAGCTAATACATCGTAGCACATCTTCAAGAAAACACTGCATTAAATTAACCGACTTCGTCCCCAGATGCACACACAAGCAAAAGATGGTTATATCAAAGTCAGCAACAAATCTAATGTACTTCACATTATCATTCTCTTACAAATGCTGCCTGATAAACACTTAAAACCAATTTCCTCGCTTTTTATCACAAAGAAGGCAAGGAAAGAAGAACCTGTTTCAATGTTGAGACTTCTCTTTCTTTCTCCTACCTTTCCTTCAAGTCTGCTGTAGCAACTACCAATCACTTTATAAATTTTATCAGTAACAAATTGGTGAGAAAAACCACATTATCACTCAAGGATGTGAATAACAATCATTTATACAAAATACAACTTATCATTTCTATCTGGAAAGTCCCCAAAATTCTAAATATTCCTTTCTTATGTTGTAATTAAAATTAAAACAGCATAAGTTAGTTAGTTCCCTTACCACCAAAAACATTAGCCTTTATGAAAAAGACCGATTACAATATGAACTGAATTGTTCAAATATTATAGAACAACTTATATAAAATAAAATATAAGGTGTGAGTCTACACTAGCGCTTAATAACGACATTCCAACAACAATAACATCACCCATCCATCCATAACTGTACAATAATGACCAAGACTACTGAGCTTTTAACATATTGATGCTTGATAGAATCAAACAAAGTGAAAATTTAAAACCGGAAAATTTCAGTTCTTAAAATGACAAATATATCTTAAAATGGAAAACTGAAACTCCTTCACACAAACTGTCTTGCAGCATTAAAAAACGAAAATATTCAACTTAAACAACAGGACTTTCCTGTATTTTTTAAAACCCTTCAAAGAATTTAAAACCAAACTAAAACAGTGAGAATGATATAGAAAGTTTAAAAAGCCAACGAAACTAAGAAGTGATAAAACTGATTCTAAAACTTCTAAAACTTGATGAACTTTATTTTAATGAACTAACAAGTAGACTACGTGATAGGATGAAAACATTCGAATTGCTGTAAGCATTAAAATAGACTATTCATAATAATGACAATAATAAAGCACTCCTGTAAGATTTTAAAACCCTTCAAATTTGTGAGGAGAACTAAAGAGTCGTCGTTTTCGCAGGAGAATCTTTTTCGAAATATAAAATGAAAGCATATTTCGTACATACTGAACCTACGTCGATTGGTGTAACGACATCATCATCAAATAACAGCCACTGATTACGATTCTGATTACGAACCATACAAGTGTAGTGTCCGCTATTTAAATTTCCTTTATGGTTCTAAAAATTTTAATTTATAAAAATCCATAAATTACCGCACTAATAGTTAACTTAATAACGAAAAAGATAATTAAGTAAAACTTACTACAACAGCATACAAATTGTAATACTCATTTTGAAGCTCCAGTCGCAATGTGTCGAACCTCACATTGATATTATTTTTTTGCCATCTATCTCCAATAAATGTGAAACGCTTCAAATGTATGACCTGAAATTAAGTGAAATTTTTTTAGGCACAATCAAAAAGATAAACTATGTCTCTTATACAATTATTGTTCATTTGTATAATTTCTATCATAAAACTTCGTTTAGGAGTATTATCATTTAAGTTCAACAATTTTTTTAATATTAGCATTTAAATACAATTTAAATTAATACAGTTGCTTTCATTTCAATAATATGTAATATTAGACAGCACTGGAATATGAAAAAATATAACTAAATTTTTTATATGAAAAAATATATCTAAATTTTTTCACTCCGTTTTTTAACGCATGAATCTATTGAAAAAGGTAAAAATACTAACTAGAATTAACGGGAGTTTCCACAATAACATTTTACGAGTCGCACTTTGCAAAGACTGACAATCAGGGCACCGCCATTTGCATGAACCATCAAGTTCCTATGAATTAATCATAATTAAAACGATTCTAAAAAATCAGAAGAATATAAGATTTGTGAACAAACGAACCACATCTTGAAAATGATTGCGTATGCAATCTTCAAGCAGTGCTAAATTTTTGTCTGGAACTTCAACTGATAGCTGGACCAGTTCCTCGAAAGTCACACTTTGTCTTTTGCATTTATTACATTGCAAACTAGACATTGTTTGACACTAAAAATATGCAGATATTGCAATACAAAACAGTTCAAGAGCAAAAAGCAGCCAAGAACAACAAAAAATATCGCATTTCTTTACAACACGAGGTTCAAAAGAATACTAATTTCATTCATTCAAAGAAGGTAAAATAATCCCAAAAATTATGATAAAAAAATTAGAGCAAAGAAAAGACAAAAAATAGGTTCTAGTAAAAACTCGCTTCCGTTAAAAATTACATAAAATATAAAGTTGAATGTGTCGCTAACTGGTGAGCTAGCAAAGTCCTTCAATTTTCTCTACAATCAGCCACTTCTGCTTTCAAATTTTCAACAACAATTACATAAAACATAGAGCTAACGTTGAATGTGTCGCTAATTGGTGAGCTAGCAAAGTCCTTCAATTTTTCTCTATAATCAGCCGCTTCTGCTTTCAAATTTTCTCCTGTATAGTTCTGTTCAAATGAGATACGTTTCACCACCTTCAAATTCAAATTGAATCAAATATTTACTCTATCTTGCACTAACAAAACTAAAAATTTTCAAAACTATATCAATAATTGTTACGAGTTTAAACTCTTATCATCTGAGTTTCAAAATTTTTTAACTACTGAAAGTTACCCGATTTGTATCTTCATGTAATGCATCAAGTAAATATATCTGGAATTCTTGCGCATCATGCTGCTGACCATTTGCTAACGAAGCATTTACTTCAGCAGCGAATGTCTCCTTGAAAATTTAACCAAATAAAATTTACGGAAAAAACTCTCACATAGCGTTTAAGAAATATTTTTGATTATCATAACTTTAAAATGGCTTTCAGACATACAAGAAATTGCTGCGGTCGTAGGACACTATACATTCCACTCCAAGCAGTATCCATCAGTGCTGAAAATGCTGATGATATGACTCCCATCGTTCCCACTCTGTTGTTTCTAAAAGCAACTTATAAGAAATACGAAATAAAGTAAAAACTTACAGAGGATATTCAAAAAAAAAAAACTGCTTGGCATTAAAGTAGTACCTGTTCACGTATTTCATAAACTTGTCTTTAGTGAATATCTTTCGAAGAGGAGCTGTATTTAATAGCGCTTGTAAAACAGCATTCATGAAACACGTATTTTCGAGATTGTAAAAGCCAGTGTATCCAGGACACTAAACTTTTACATTTAATATTGCTAAAAAGTAAAATAAATCAAATAAGGAATAAAAACTTATTTCAGTGAAATTATAAACCCTTATAATACATTTACACAATTACTTACACAATTTCGGGAGACACCAGAGCTACTAAGAATGTTCAACATAGACCCATATAACTGAAGTAGTTTCTCCTCAATATCTCTGGAAATAAATATCTTCATCAGAGCCTGCCTTCAATAATTCGAAATGTGTAGTCCCTATGAAGCAAGACAAGTAACCAGCTCTTATTCCAGATAAATCAAACATCTATTCATTTTAAAAGCAATACTTTTGACTTGCTTGAGGTTTCAAAAGTCTGTCTGGTACGTTTGGCATAGTAACTGCACTTCTAGATCTGAGACTGCAATAAAAATCATGATGTACATATTAAATGCATTGAATAAATCAAAACTGAGTTGAAAAAAATAATAATAAACCGACTTTTTATCACAAAACTTCGCACCACCAGCTACTACTCGAGTTGATTTTTTGATAGGTGATTTTGACTTGTCTTTGATAGATGTCTGAAAACAATGCTTTAAATAGAAGTTAATAGGTGAAAAATACCTCATGTATTAAAAACAACTGCTAAGAATGTGCTCAAGTCATTTCTTCATTATAAGAATAATTATTTCCTATATCATTCTCCACAGACGAATTTGCACCTGAAAACCAGTTTATTCTGAATAAAATAATGTAGCTAAAAAAAGATAAAATGCCATTCAAGTAGATTCCCAGAAATGATTAAAATAATGGAATCAAACTTGTCTGGAAGGCTTCTTGCTTCGGTCAATTAGAGGAGGTTCATTTGCTGCAGACGCAGGAACTACATCGTTACGTTTATCATCACTGGTTTCGTCAGCACCACAGATATGTTTGGGATCTGAAACATCAAAAATTTTGATACAACTTCTAACAACAACATATTTGCAACCACCAATAATCGATAATATGAAAGTAACTGTAAAATAAAGCATCTCATTAACAAGGTACGAAACTCAAAAACTAGTCTAAAAATTGATCAATAATACTATCCTCTATATTTGTCTACATAAGGGAATTTTATAATGGAAAAAGCAACAGACAAATTGTTCCTCCTAAACACAGACTGAAAGACGAAAAAGATACCCGTTACTATTTCCGAAGCTGCTACAGCATTAGACTCGGAACCCTTTCGATGATGTATGGCACTGTCTGAGATGCTAGAGTGAGGTGACTGATTGGGTTTAGAATGAGATGCAGACAGTAACTGAGGGTATTCTAAAGAATCGATTCCGTAGTCTGAAAGAAAATCTGACAATTAAATGTGAAATATCTATTTTTTACCCCTCTTCAAACAAATGAAAGCATCAAACTGATAAATTTTCTCATATAACAAAAAATTTGCAACCTTTTTTGTATTCAGCAACAGCCTTTGCAAATTCGGTACGACTTGCCGCAATATCAATAAATTTTTTTCGAACTGCAGATTTTGTAGATGTGTGCATTGGATAATACAAGCGCCAACTCTCAAACCCACCTTTCAAAAATTTTGGCGGATTTTTCAAACGAAAGTTATTATTGTACTGAAATATGTAAAAGAATCAATGAAAAGAAATAGCTTATGCAACGCAACTATAAGTTATTTTGTAACGCAATCCACTCTTTCATTACCAGCAACAGATAACATAACTATCCCATTCATCCATTCAGTCAGTCAATCATTCAATCGATCAGTCACTCATCCATTCACTTGAGCATTCATCGAATTATCAATTTGATGCAGCAGTACCGTAGATAATGCACTGTAGAGAATCTGTTCCTTCGAGCCCGCAACCATGTTTTTTTCATCGATTGGAGCTCGATCACTTCCCATAAGCACTACTATGTCAACGTCGGCCATACGTTGAAGTAGTACTCGCTGACCGATCTCAGCCGAACGGATCAATGAAGAACCAATACAACTACAACACTACCCATAGGCATGCAACAACACTTGCACAAGCTATCGTAAAATCAATAAAAATATGCAAAGAGAGACTAAATAGCTGAAACAATCAAATAAGAGCCACTTTCCCTCCAAAATAAAATTCCCATCCTAAAAATCGATAAAAACAAACACTCTTAAAAATGTTTAGCGGGAACTGAAGAAATTATGATTACGCGTTTTATAAATTGCCACTCAAATTAGTCGCGGAAGATTATTGTAATTCTTTTATTTTATATTCATTACTTTAGTATAAATTAAGACAAGGAAAATGGATAATATTGAAATGCTGAAACTGATCAGGAACAGAAATAATCAAAAATTTCGTTTTCGATAATTATTACTTAGAGAGAAACACTTGCAAGATCTATCTATAGATAGCGTTGGAAGTGCACGTCTTTCATACTGATCTGGGAAAAATACTGTCGTAAGTAAATGGATTTACCCTGGGACGACAGCATCAGCAGGAACTTGCGCAACCATCAACTGATTGCCACTTGTATACTGTATGATGTCAGTCTGATCACTCCGATAGTCAATAATAAGGGCTTGATGTTTTGAAGAAATATAACGTACTAAATCCCGTGGATCTATCACTAACGAATCATCTCAAAAATAGTAATCCATCAGTAAGCTAATTTAACATCAAAATGATTATATAAGATTTGACGGCAGTTGAAAAAGTCATTGTATTTCATATACATTGAATTTTATTTGGTTCAAGAATAAGAAGCTAAATTTGAGTACAAATATAAGGCAGAATAATAACTGATCAGATATTTAAACAAAAAAATAGATACCTGTCAAATCAACTTCATGTTTATTTGCCCCATCATGTTGCATAATGTCAACATTTTTTTCACTATAACTTTTTTCAACATTTTTTAACTCATATCGTTTAATTAAACTTTCTTCCAATTCATTCATAAAACCAATGCATTGCTCGAATAAGTGATATAAACGACGACCATTCTGAGTTTAACCATTCATTAAAAAGGTTAAGCACTGTAGAATTTTAATTGTAAGATTGCGTAAAGTTTTCAGTACTATGCGCTAATTACTCCTCAAGAAGACAGATTAACTTGAACTGAATAAATTAAACAACTTTGAGAAATTGACTAATTTGGAAATTTATCAGTTTATAATGCAACAATTAAGAACAGAGGTAGTTTTTTAGGTCCTTCAGTTAATTTAAAATTAGTACGATTGAGTTCCACAATTTCAATGTAAAACTTTTTCACGTAAATTATCATTACAAGCTGAGTCTCACTACTGATTGAATCAATTTTATCATCTATGCTTATAACTACCGGAGAATTCTTGAAGTCATCAAAATCATTTTTGCTAATGATTAGCTTTGAGATGATACCCATACGCATGAATAACTTATAGGCATCTTCTTCATCTCCTTCCTTCATTTTCAGTCTTGCTTCATCATAGACACGTTCTGCATGATCGAATGCTCTTCAAAATTTCATCTTACACAATTTACAGCGTATTTAATACTTTATCGTTAAGAAAATATTACTTTATTTTGGCAGTAACTGCACCAAAAATAAAACCACTGCAAAAACTAGACGAAAATTATTTCACTTGCAAGAGGTAAGTCGTCCAATTGTCTGCTCCCATTTTTGCTTATGATTAGCATCACACCACGACTTCAAGTGTTCCAAACTATCAAAGCGTAAATCTGCGAGACGAATTGTGCCAGAACGTTTTAAAACCATACTGAAAATCAATAACTCCTACTACTACTACCTCAATTGCTTAGGATGAACTCTTAATGCCGTTTAATCCTTTGCCCGGTAAATACGTATGGTTGACAAAATTTAGAAATATGATTTACTGCAGCCAAAATTTGCATACGTTTGTGAATAATATACTAAACAATAAAGGGATAACATTTACTGAGTAAAAGTATGATAAGAAAATAATTTCAATAAAAAGTTTACTCGTGGACACGTTTACAACTGCGGTCTGTGCACTTTAATTGCTGAGACAACTAGTAAAGTAGTCAACACATATTTCTATACATTCAGTTCTTACGTTCATTCATTCATACATTTATTCAAATTGCAATTGCTCTGCTTCATTCTTCATTTTCGTGTTTCATCGCAAGTTGTGTCAGAACCGCATTAGTGTTTCAATTAGGGGATAGAATTTGCAGTATATTGGTGGGAATTTGCTTGTATGAAATGTTTCTTTTGTTTGGTACCACATGCAATTGAGAAATATTATGGCAGATGCTCTAAAATATTTTTATGTCAGCTAAGAATTGCAAGATATGGTTTGTTTGATTGCTTGACTAGTTGACTTGCTCATATGAAATAGACAACTGCATTCATTTCGAAAACCAGAAATGCTATTTGGGTTTCGTTCCGTCTCTGCACAATCTTCTTTTCTGTACACCTGATAAAATCGTACCCTCAGTCAGATTGAAAAATTCTTTAAGACGTTTGAGTGGCTTAAGTCAGTATTCAAATGCATCAAATGAGTTTTTTGACTTTAGTTTCTTTGTGCTCTTACTTGACTTCATGTATTAAAATTTAATATTTCTTTTATTATTTATACATTTAACATTTCATACGGCGGATGTACAATTTGCGATAGTGGTTTGATCGGTTTCAAGGTGCATTAGATTTAGAGAGGAAGAAGTGGGGCAAAATAATTTTTCGCATTCATGTGCAGTTTTGTCTCATAGTGGATCCTATCACTTTAATATATCTCGTTAATACTAGTATTTTTCATTTTCTTTGCTAGGAAAATTATTCACATTGATAAGATTTTCATATAATAGTTTCCAAAATTTACATGTTTGTCTGTTGCTTTATATGCTTTACGATTTGCATATTTGTGAATTGCGTTATATACTTAATCGTAAATCTTTTGTTTGCTGGTTGATCGTGCACCAAATAATTTTTGCTGGAGTTATGAATTGTGAGTTTGGTACTATTATACCACACAAATTTTGCAAGTTTGTTTTCTTCAATAGATCTTTCAATTTTAGTCGTAAGCAAGATGCCTGTGCCAGAATTAGAATCTTCTAAAGAAGAATTGGCCACAGAAAATCCAGTTGCATTAGAAGTTACGGAAGAAACAGCTGAATCTAATAGTGCTGCAAACGATTTAAGTCATGTTGAAGTGAATATTTCTGAAAGATAATTCTTTTTTTTTCCTAGTTGAGCATAGAGTTTCGTTTTTTTAAGAAAACAGGATATCCTTCCCAAAAAATTACTATGAGTCGTAGCAATCAATGTTTCGATACTGGCAAAAAACTTCTACATCTTTTCCATATGTCTTTGTTCGTTTCCTTGATGTATGAGAATTTAAAATACAATCATAAACTGTGAAGAAAAATTTTAGGCTTCTGAACCGGAGGATACAGCAACGATACTTCCAGAATCACTATCGCGTCATCCTTTACAATGTCGTTGGGCTCTTTGGTATTTAAAAGCTGATCGAAATAAGGATTGGGAAGATTGTTTAAAACAAGTAGCTATGTTTGACAGCGTCGAAGATTTTTGGGCGTAAGAATCATTTCATGTCCTTAGATGCATGAATGTATGCCATTTTACCTCTGTATTTTTCTGCTTAATAATTTTTTATATTTTAATGTTTAATTCGGCATTAATTTATGTAAGAAATTTTACTATTGCTCTTTTGGTATTCGTATTTCGTGCATCCATTTCTGTGCTTTTGTATCACTTAATTGTGGGCAGTTTTTAAGTAAATCATCAGATTGCAAAAAGAATGAAATTTCTTGCGAATAATATTTTATTTCAGCTTGGATGTTCTAAAACTTGCAAATATTTTTTGGATAATTTTGTTAAGTGTATTTCTGCAGGGTATTCATATTTTATTTCAGCCTATATAACCACATTCAGAAAGCATCTGGTCTCAATTGGGGAAGTGATTATTACTTGTTCAAAGAAGGTATCAAACCCATGTGGGAAGATGAAAATAATGTGAAAGGCGGTCGATGGCTTGTTGTAGTTGACAAACAGAAGCGAGCACAGTTGTTGGACCGTTATTGGCTCGAGCTATTAATGGCAATCATTGGAGAGCAATTTGAAGAACACGGTGAATATATTTGTGGTGCAGTTGTGAATGTTCGTCAAAAAGGGGACAAGGTCAGATCCAGTGATATTAATTCTTCAGCCGAAAAATGCTGTTCGCATATTTTATGCACAGGATAAGCTTATTTTATCTGCGTACATTCTGATTAAAGCCATTATTCCTCTCTAGCCAGCGAACCACGTCGGATTAATTGAAGTTGTAGGTTTCTTTGTGGACGCGAGATTCATTAAAAGATGATGTGAATCTACGCATTGGTCAGATCTTGAAAGCAAAACTAGAAATTCCTGATACAGAACCTATTCGTTATGAAGTTCATAAGGTACGTCTCTCTATTAAACAATCTTTTTTAGGCGAGAAAACAACTCTCTGTTTTATTTAGTGACGAAGTCACCACTTTTTTTGCGTTTTAGGATTCATCAGTACGTACGGGATCAATGGTCAAACCTCGTATCGTCATTCCGATGAAAGAAACACGATAAGCATAGCAATCAGTTGCACAAAAATTGTTTATTTTTTCTTACCAAAGAGTGATTCCTATCCATATTCCTGTATTCATGTCATTTTTCGTTTTTTGTTTTAGAATAAAAACGTTGTAATCATAGCCGATGAGTTGCAACTTCATAGAGAAGAGTTACTCAAATGATGCGTATGTTTCCTATGTTCGCTTTTTTCGTTGCTCATCACAATTATACTCGTGAGACTAACTGAACTTTTAAGCCAGAAAATAAGCTAACAAATGAAGTTGTGTAGGTTCAGGAGTCATTCTAGTTTCTATATTCCAGAAAATTAAAAGTATTTTAGATTCATATTCTCGAGGCTATTGTGATGTACTTTGGTGTCACAACATACCAGCCAGTCTTATATGACCATAATAGATTAGAGTATGTCAAAATTTGCAGCGAGATGAAGATAAATTTAATATATTGACGATGAATGTCAAATGCTGACCACATTTAAATCATTTTCGAACTTTATGTCTTTGAACTGTAGTTCTGTTTCAGTCGATCAAAATGTGAAAGAACAAGTAGTCTGAGGAGTTATTTGTCAGAGATACTATGCTGAAAATGCATTTCCCTGTCTAACATATTTATACAGCACTTTTCGAATAAAAAATCTGTACAGGAATTATGACCCGACAATCGTTTAGAGCTGACAAGGTCTAGATATGAAGACTTGAGGTGATTAAAAGACGATGACTGCATGCTTTGCTCTTTTTCTCTGGAAGAGATAGTGGTAGGTACGTATAGAAGAGATAGTTTGGTGATGATAGGTACATAAGAGACCAGATAGTTTGCAAGCCATAGTCTCCATTTATTCAACACACGAATTCTGGCTTTGATGCTAACTGAGTCTCACGATGGCTCATTTCTTCTTGCTCCAATGCCTGAAATAGTTATTTGATCTAAAAAATTTTTGAATCACTTTTAGATAGAGTGCACAGATTCAATCGTTACTAAGCAGAATAGTCATGATCTAGTTTTTTTTTTCCAAAAATATATAGTCATTTGTAGTAATGCTATGAGAGTAGCCAGACATTTGAAAATATCGGACAAGAACCTTTTGAGCATCTTTTTCAAGTTGTTCATGCTGTTCTTCATGCCTTCTTGCCAATTGTTCTTCATGCTTCTGAGCTCTAAAATAATGCATAGTGGGATAATCTGCTTTTTTCTGAAGACAATATGCAAGAATGAAAATAAAGTATCATAATCAACACTTACTTGATTGCTAGTCTTTTTCGCTCTTCACAAAAAACTTTCAAGTTTTTCTCGTTCATTTCTTTTATTCGTCGGTCTTTTTCCGCCTTTGTCTTGATGTTTTTATCCTAATGACAAAAATCTTTCAGTCTATACAGTTTGCATTGCACAGGCATTGAAAAATATGACCTCATATGTGAAAGAATACCTGCTGAATTGTCCGAACATCTTCCATACTTTTTTTGGTTTGAGCTTGTTTCAGATCCTTATTTTCTGCTTCTAGCCTTAGTTTAAGCATATTCATTTGCTGTTTTTGAGCTTCTTGAAGAAGTTTCCTGAAAAACAAAAACTTGAACTATAGCGAATGATTGATTTAATAGTCACTCATTTCATCAATTTTTTGCAGCACTTATCTGACTTTAGTCCAGCTTACCCAATGTTTACATTTTTTATAGGTTGCAGAGAATAATAAAGTATCATTTGCCTTAGAAGATCGAATTCTTCCTTTATTTGCAATTTTTTCAATTCATAACATTCTGTCTTATGTCTTCGCATCATGGAAGACCACTCATCTGTTTGAAACATCACTAAAGACTTCATCTGGAAATCATATGTCACTGATAATGCAGTAAATTTTTAAAAGCATCAAAGGCATTATTAATACAATATTGATAAATATCCATGACTATATTTTTTTACTGTCTTCAATACTTATTTTAACGTCACCAAATCATTTCACCAGAATAGGATGAAAAAATTATTAATACATACTTTGTGACTGTTAGCCATATCAACACTATCTAGCTTTGGATCAGATTTTAGTTGTGATAATGGCTGACGCTTCTGACTGCCCGAATGATTCACCACTGTTCGTCTTTTTGACTGCTTGTGACTATTACAAATCAATTTATCCACTGTTATTTGCTGTAACTAATTAAAGAGTAATTATAAATATCCAACAATCACAAAAATTCAAGTATTATGTTACAAAAACCTTAATTACTTAATCCTTGTTATCACTAGCAGAATTTTACCCATCAGAGCACACAAAACTAGATATACTTCAATTATGCTCTAAAGAGTTTCCTTTTATATTTTATAATAATTTTAGAATAAAAGTAATCTAGACGAAATTAAATGTAATACCACAAAAATCTCATATCTGGCAATACGATATTTTCAACCTAAAATTTGTATAATACAAAAAATTTTCGAAAAAAAAATAAAAAATATATTCATCAACTATTTCCAAAAATTATATATGCTAATAACATTTACACATCGAGACTAGAGAAAATGATATTTAAATTTTGATTTCCAACATTAGTATGAGAGCCAACCTGTTGCTTCTGGACTGATTCTCGTTGCTTTTGATGACGCTTCTTTTGTTCCTCCATATCCTTTTGGAACTTTCGCACCAACTTTTGGAAGCATTTACCTTTTTTCAGATCGTTTATGTTGAACGCTTCTGCCTAAAAAGCAAGTTTTCATAATTAAACAAACGATTATATGAAAGGTATTGTTATCTCAGTATTCCAGAACATATTTTATAAGGAGGAAAAATTTCAAGCAGATGGAATGCCATTACTGAAATATTTCAGATTCGTAGTAAGATTTTTTTGAATTCGATTAATGGGTTGTAAACACTCAAAACTTTCTAACGCTGTTTACTCTACTATACTTTTGCCAAATAAATTTAAATCCACAATTTAATTATTATTTAAACCGAAATCACAACTGAATGGAGTAATGGTGCCTCCAAAAAAGGAAAATGGAGACACCGATCACATGCTTTAATTTATAGCGTAAAGCTATCAGTAGTAAACGAACCACATGTCGTGGTATTTGCTATGTTATATTGCTTCAGAGTAATTTAATGCAAATAAGCCGACAGTAAGAATTTTCTTACAGTATAATGCAAGATGGGAAAGAATGCACAAGAAGATTAAGAAAAGCCGATTAGGTAGTATCCCATGCCTCCTTTTGGTTGATTAATTTTTTTGCATGAATTGTCACAATCGCTTAATTTCACTATTATTTGAAGTTTGCTTATTACTTACAAAATTAATTTTTACATTGACAAGCTCGTTTAGACTCTATCCAAAGCTTATTCATACGGCTTACTATTTACATTTTGCAGAATTCCATTTCATCGAAATGCATTTTTATGATCTTATGAACTATAACACTCCAGATAAATGGAGAGATGCAGATGTAAATAGAACAGCATGCTTGATTGAGCTAAAATGTGTCTAATTACCTTTTGTTTGTTATCTGTACATTCTAAATTTGGACGACAGCTTTCTTTAGGGAAGATTGCTGACTTTGATGACCTGAAAAGATCTAAAATCCTTCTAAAAGAACACTTGACACTGAAAAAGTAAATGTGAAAAAATGAGCAACAAAATTAATGTTTGAAATTGTGCAATTTTTTAAAAAATTATGCAAGCACTTACTCAAAACTCTGATCCGATACATTCCCATTTAATCGCAACAGAATATTTCGATTAGATGTCGTCTTTACTGAACTCGAACTTACTTCAACTATATCTGAATCTTCCACTCCCATATTATGTAATGCCTCTTTCCGCTTTTCTTGCGCAGAAACATAAGCTCGTGGATCTGCTAAAGCATCCACTAGACCTGAAAATCTAGCTAAAAATCAATGCTACACCAAGTTTTCGATAGCAATCTTTCTTGGGCTATCTAATAACTGCTTAATTACTTTACTGTTAAAAAGCACATGAATTGAATTTTTATGTACAAACAAAAAAATTTAGGCAAATATTTAATTTGTGAAAATAAATTCTAATACTTATATTCTGCTTACTTTTATTTGTCCACCTAGGATAATTTGAGCAACAGCTTACCACTCAACTCATCGGGCACATATGTTTTGATAACAATGTGAACGAAAAGACATGGTAACGTCATCGGTATGTTCGACTCTGTACGAAGTGTTATGTGTCGATAGCCTGCCTGTAAACCATCTAAGGGCAATATTCGCTGCCCAAGCTGTTTGCCATTTTCGTCATAAACAGCAAATCGTAAAAGCGCTAATTCTGGTAAAACAACCTGAAACCAATAAAATAACAAAACTTAAATTACAAGTTTTTTTTATTGTTTAAGTTTTAAAAACTATCCCGTAGAATATCGACTCAAGTACGATTATATTACTTTTCTGAAAACAAACGCATCGCTATTGTAAGTAGGATTTAATCCATTAGCAGGAACAGTACGCGTTCTATGTTCTTTTCGTATTGTATCCGTTGGAAGGCCATACATTTCTACTTCAACGTAAGTGCCAATTTTTTTATCACTTAAAAAATGACCTGATATGACCTGAAAAAACAATTAATAATTCAAACCTTCTTAAAAACTAATAAAATTAGATATGGAATACATATGCGCATTTATTTCAAATGCGTTTATTTAAACTCAATTTCGCTCTTAGAAATGTTCGCTTCTCTACATGTTGAAAAAAAAAGGCAAAAAATTAACAAATAACCTTCACAGAGCAATGTGCTGCAATCACACCATCAACTGGTGATTCAGAAAATGGATCGAATGATCTGTCTGGTCGCCTCATAAAATCTGGCTTCAAAAGATATCTAAAGAGATTCCGTCAAATGTATTACCCATATAATTTATAAAGAATTGAAAAAAATAATTGTAAGATTTGATGACGGATTAGTGATAGTTCTCCACTACCAACTGATGATATGCCAAATTTCTGGCACAACAAAATTTTGCTTTCATTTATTGTGAATAGTGTATGAAGAGTTAAAATTGATAAGTTCACAAAAATTTCTTTGCAAGTTGAAAAAACCATCGTCTTTCGAGGTATAATTTTATGTTTGTGCAACTCTAGTGAGCATAATTTTTAAGGCGAAAATGTACCCGCATCCACCATTGTACTGAAATTTTCCCTGATTCAACTGCATTGAAATATCAGGAGTTTGGAAATTCAGTGCTACCATCTGACAACCAGCATTCCAAAATATCTGAAAGTATAATCACTGTAATTAATTAACATAATACTACAAAATTTAATTTATTAGAACAAAATCCTTTTAAAAGTGTTAATGATTACTATGACTAATATAATGTCTTACATACTACTGAGTGTTAATACATTCTAATTTTTTAAATGATCCTTTACAGCTTTTCATTGAATCAACTCATGCAAAATCTTGGAGATAAAATTCAATAGATGCTGAAAATTGAGAACACACAAATAATATTCGACTAAAAAAATGAATAGTAAGCAAAGAGACGGAAACCTGTGGTAAAAAATTACTGGAATCGACACGAGCGCCTTTCGGATATATTCTACATAACTGACGTTTATTATAATTAACGAATTCAGGAGCACTTTGTTTCAAATATCCCAAACCCGTACTTTCTGAGAATGAGGACATATGGAAATGTAGATTATTTGCTGAAAACATTTTCGGAAAATTTTTTTAAAGAAAATCCGTATTTTACAAGAAATTTTGCTACAGTCTGCCTACAAAGTAGCAAGATAAGATTGCTTATTACCTTCAGCAACATCAAAACCAGAAAATTTCACAGGATGTGTGTAATTAACAAGGCTCGACAAGAGTGGATGTATATTGTTAGTTGCACCAGTGTAATGGTATTCCGCAAAAATTTGTTCCTCATCTTCTCTCGTTAATTGTTGCTAAAATAAAATAATGGCAACAAAAGGAATGCAAACACGAATCTGATTTGAATAACACTTTGAAAGCGTTGTTGAGAGAAGAAAGAAAAAACAAAGCAGTGAAAAAAGAGAACTACCGACATGTATGTGCTAACAAACCAAATCGCTTGTGAAAGACGCTTACTTCAGGGAATGAAAAGTTAATGACACAAAAGTTGAAAAAAAAAGAATCAAAAAAACAACATAACAGCATTTTTCATATTTTAGCACTTACTGACGAGTAGAAAAAACGAGACTAGGCAGGAAAGAATATCTATTGAAGATTCGTGCAGCATTAGTACGAACAAATAAAATTAGTCTAGTTTATTGCAAACAAGAGAATGAAAAACTGTTATTTGATTTTGTCATCCTCTGCAAAGCACACATATTAGATTACCAACAAAAGAAATTTCTTTGTCTATCTGAAATAAGTCTGATTCACTGGAACTACAGAACGAGCATTTTTAAATTTTAAGTTAATCTTGACTTTTCCTTATTTAGCAAGTACTGAGATCAGCAATCATCAGTACATACTAATAACACCACTAAAAACACAAAAATAATATTAAGCATGATGTCATGGACGAATACGTTATACTCGACCATTACAAAGTGTTGGCATTTCATAATATATATAAGCCAAACAACAGATAAATTAGATTAGCATATGAATGATGACATCAATAGCTATTCGAGCAGTCTCACGATAAAAAAAAGTCAGTAACTGTTGAAAAGTTTTCATTTACAATAATTGCATTGGATAAATTTCCTGAGATTTATAAACACCCAAATTTCTTACGCAGTAAGTAATGAAAGATTTCTGCAACTGCTATGCAACTAAGAAAATAAGAAACAAGCAAGAAGAAGAATCGTCAGAAGTGGATGAATAGAGATAATTTCATATGATAACACTACCAAATCATAATGTCCAAGAAAAGAGGTAAACATAGTGACATGAAAATGAGATAAAAGTGTGAAAAAAATGATTTACGTGATCGCGAATCAATGAGCCTCTGCTATATAGCATATGCCAACAATAATAACAATAACAAGGAAATACCAGAGTTATCAAACATAACGTTGCTAAATTACGAAAATTCTCAGTGATTCATCGAGCAAAAAAAA
>UYYF01004797.1:0-20004 GCA_900618365.1 Thelazia callipaeda
GATCACACACTGTGTAGAGGTGTTTATGGTATTCCACCGCAACGGTTGGAGTCACTGTGATTCGAAGAATCGTTGGGAATTACAGTCTCAGATGTGACTCTAAAAGCACTTAATTGATTTTCAGCTTTTTTGTAAAAAATTTCCATGCTCTTGTGATTGTTTGCTACTTCTATAATCTTTCTAACTAAGTATATGAGTCAGAGATCATTACCGTATTTATTTATTGAGCAAATACTCTCCACACATGGAACTCTTATAAAAAATTCACTTGCAGCTTATGCGCCAATAATTTGCATCAGCGTTGCATGCTATAGACCCAGCGTTCTCTAAATTTTGTGAATGAAAATTGTGTGCCGTTCAGTAGTAAGAATATGGTCGTAGATTGGGGGTAGTAAAAATTACGAGGTCAGTTAATTTCTATTTACAGCCTGCAGTGTTTATTACCAGCCTTTCCCGTACGTATCATGAGCTTTAAGCCTTGATTACTGACCAATTTCAATATTATATAAATTTAAGACCGATATGTTACGATACTTGCAATCTTTCTTTTTTCAGTAACTTTTCACATGACATTTATTATTTATTAGCGTGTGAATGACCTCTTTCCATTGTTCACAAATATTATGTAGTAAAGTCGACTGGAGAGCTAGAAATCCTTGCAATAAGATTTTTTCGCATCGTGTTTAATTTGCATATATTTCTTATTTTTTGCATAATTTCAGTATTTTTATCAGTTGCAGTGTTCAGGTGCTGCAGTCAAATATTATCATCTAGCCGCATATCGTCTTCCTAACTTTCTGTCTGGTGTTTTATCGCTTTCCATAAATCATGGTAAGCTTTGGATTTATTTTTTCCTATCATATATGTTCATCATTGACTGATATAATAAGTCATATTTCATTGTGACTGATCAAAGACCCTTTTAGTTATATCATAGAATGTTGGTGTTAAACTCGAATTTAAACCTATTAGTATGGCAATATGATATTCCGAAATTAGTTTTAAAATTTGTCATGCTCAGGAATTTTTTCTCATGACAGTGCTTTATTTCAAAATATGTTAAAAGATATCTAATTTGATGTGTAAAAGAAATTTTTATAGGGAGACCAGCAACTAGATTGTGCTTTAGATTTGATGAGACGTCTGCCACCTCAACAAGTTGAAAAAAATTTGAATGACTTAGTTGATTTGTGTCCACGTTTAGTTGATGATCTATTAAGTGCAGTTGATCAACCTTTGAAAATTGCTCGCGATAAAGAGACTGGAAAAGAATATCTTCTATGCGATTACAATCGAGATGGCGATAGTTATCGGTTACTTTTTCTCTGCAACTTTAGTTCCCAACCATCAGTTGTCTGAACTAAAATAATCTTTCTCTTTTCTAATCATAATTGTTCAAATTGAAGCTTGGAACAATTCTTGTAACGAATTTTTTATTATTCAAGTATTTTTCAGCTCTCCATGGTCTAATACCTATGATCCACCACTGGAAGATGGTGCTTTGCCGTCAGATAAGCTTCGTAAGTTTGAAGTAGAAATGAATGCAGCGTTTGAGGCCTATCGAAATGCGTAAGTGCATAAATGCTGACTTAGTTCATTTTTAATCGTTTGGAGCCTGCCTTTCCATTGAAAATTTTGTGTATCTATTTGATTATCTTGTCGTAACTATTCCTAATTGGTCATAATATTCTGTTTTAATAATTCAAAATTATATTAGTTATGGATTTTTTTAGTTTGTATGTAATGGATTAATGACATTTTATTTTGCTAGCATCGTTCATCGCATAACATTAAATACTTTTAGATATTTCGAAGGCGGTGTGTCTTCAGTTTATTTTTGGGATTTGGATTATGGTTTCGCTGGTGTTGTCCTGATCAAAAAAATTGGTGATGGTTTGCGAAACATTGAAGGATGCTGGGACTCCATCCATGTTATTGAAATACAGGAAAAAGTATTTTTTATTTCAATTTCCAATCATTTATTCCTTCGTTCATGTTAGGAAACAGCACATCTTTGTTTTTCATGACTCATACGTCTTCCAATAATATAATGCAAATGAAATGTTTTCAGGCCGGTGGTAGGCATGCTCATTACAAGCTTACGAGTACGGTTATGCTCTGGTTGCAAATGACAAAGCAGGCTAGTGGTATGATGAATCTAGGAGGGTCTGTTACACGACAGGTATTTTTAAAGTAGATCGCAAATTTCTCTTCAGTTACTTCATGCTCATGCTCTTCCTCATTTATTGTTCTGATGCTCAATCTAGGTCGAAGCTGATCATCCGATCAATGATTTCGTAAACACTCATCTTATGAATATTGGCAAAATGATAGAAGTAAGGGGTTTACTGCAATGTTTTGAGGTTATCACGATTTTGAGACCTAACCATTTGGTAGCATCAGCTAGATATAATTAAATTTATTTCGTCTTTGGTTGCTATTATTATTTATTTCAGTGTAAATAATGTGATGGAAAATTTTTTATAAAATACTATGCAGGTATTCAACAAATTATTATTTTTTAAGGATATGGAGAGCAAAATTCGTTCAACTTTAAATGAAGTTTACTTTGGGAAAACCAAACAGATTGTTGGTGAATTGCGTACTACGCTTGATTCAGAAGAACTTAAACGACAAAAGAAAATTGCTACAGATATAAAAGGCGGTATTAGCAAGTAGAAAATTGTCATTTATTAATAAAAATAGCAATTTCACTGCCTCCAAAGAAACAATATTATATATGTGCTTCTTTGTTTTCATCTCTGTAAATTATTAGTTCAGGAAAATATGTTCCTAGTATAAGAATATTCAAATGATTTTGAGTAATAGAATTTCAATAATTGTACTTATGGTCTGTTCGGTTAATTTTAATAAGATTTCAGTCGTTCAGGTATGGCAATCATTTATTTTAATGGTATTTTTATGATATTTCATAAGTTAAATAAGTCTTAAATTAAATCTATTATCATTAAACTGAAGACAAACATAAGCATATTTTGATACTCCACAAATTTTAATTGTCTGAAAACTTACAAATTCTTATTATTCATCACTTATATTGGATAGGAACTCCATAAAACTTAATTGTTGTGGTTCTTTATTTTATTTCTAATGTTAAGTAAACTTGGATCTGCAAAATCTATTCAGTGCATTGCGAATTTTTCACTAACGAACTCTGCCATGCATTTTCCATATGCACTTCAAACGTGTTTCGTGAATTAAAATTTTTGCTTTCATCAAGCCAAAGAATTGCATCAATTTGTATATTAATAGAGTTTATAGTCATAAAGCTAATTATTTGCATTTTGTTAGAACGAAAGTTAGGGTTTCAGATACTTATAATAATGGAAAAAGTTTTCGTGTTCTATCCGCCATATATTTGCTTTTTTCTTTAAAAATATGTAAATTTGAATTATTGTAGTCTTAAATTGTATTAATTTTAATGAAATTATGTATCAAGTGTTTAATAAAATGGAAATGAATACAAATTTGATGAAGATTATGTTTTAATGATTTAGTAAGTCGTCCTTGGACGTCTAAAGTTGAATATGCTTTGTATATTACTCTACTTTTACAATTGACCTTTTTGAAGCAAGCAAAGTATTTGATTGATGATAGATGAATGTATGAGTAAGGTAATTTGAGATTTAGTTTTAGCTTTGTTGGAGCCTAATTTAAGATGACTTTGTGAAGGTGTTTTATTTATTTGCGAACTTAAATTTCGTTAATCATGTTAGTGGTTCCGCCAGATAAAAATGAGATTATTCCAGGAGATTAATAGTATTCCATGAGGAGATCAACTGACAAACGATGAGGTTCTGATTATGAACCGTTAGTGACCTCATTCACCCTGAAACGTTCTAATTGCTGATTATCCCACAAATACGAACCGTTTTTAAAGTATTTGTATCCGTATTTGGTACAAAAGAACAATAAGTAAAAGGTAATAGATGAGAATTTGTGGAGGGATAGATAGATAGATAGATAGATAGATAGATAGATAGATAGATAGATATGATGTCAATGCTGGTGGCGAAATGATGGAAGAAGATGCGGAACGACACGATTAAAAGCAGTTTCATCTCTACATTCAGAACAGAAGTCTTCTCCTTTCTCAAACAAATTGTCATTCTGATAACAACCCTCTTCTTCCTTTCAGTCATATCTCTTCCTTCCTGATTAGTGACATTCATGGAGTAGATTGATAGATAAATCAGTAGATGGCTGTTACTGTTTCTCTTGCTGTAATTTCATCAATACACATAGTTCTCGTAATATCGTTATCTATTACTAGCGATTATCAAAAAACGAACATTGAAGGTAATCCAATTTACTTGCAGTATTTTGTTCTATAATTTTTTAAATAATACTTTCTCATAGCTGTTAATCTAATTACTTTTTTTGGTGTTTATTTTTGCTCAGTTACATGTAAATTTATAAATAAACGATTTTTTATTACAATTGGTAGATCAGTATATTTTGCAAAGTTTTTATTAGTAGTGTTTGTGTAGTAGTAGTGTGAATTTATGAGCAATGAAAAAAATTGGCAGATGGAAATAATCTTTACTGATACAATTTTTTGTATTGGATAGATTATTGTGTAAATACTTTTCCTTTGTTCAAAAAACAGACAATAAAATAGAAAACAGTAGTGATGAGTACAAGTAGTACATTTATGTTGTGCAATAAATGCAGAAAATCAGATATTCCAAGAAAATTATTGAAAATAATGAATGAGTGAGTATAAGTAATATTGAAGAGTTGAAGCCATGTTTCGAACGATATATTGGTCAACGATTAGCAGACTTAGTCCCGTATCATAGCGAGTGGCGCATGAGAACACCTGAAGATTGTCTGCTTTTTTGCGCACTTTCCTCGGTACTTCAAGTTTTGCTTCATTATTTCACTTTCCTTTTTTCTATTTAATGAATGAAAACTCATATATTCTTTTCAGTTGTATATGCGATTACTTTTTCAACTTTGTTGTGCTTTTATTTTGCTTATTATGTGGTTTTGTGTGTAGTATATACATTACACTTTTATCTGATATCACTTCTTTCTTCTGTGATATTTACTCATACCACGTACACCCACAGTTTTTGCCTCTTCTTAACTATATTCTGACCATGACTTCAGTATTGAAAAAATTTAGTGAGAACGTGGGACTTCCTTTTTCTGATTTACAGTCTCGTTGTCAGTCTACAGTTCATGACATGTTTCAACACATTTGTTACTATTTCTTGGATGATGGTCGGCTGCATATACGACTTGCTCGTGGAATGGTTTATTTTCGAGTGACGGAAAAAGGATGTTTGGGTAAGAAGACTCATCTCGCTATTCGGTACTATTAAAGCAATGATACAAGTAGTACTGCTGTTAATCATTTTAATACTACTGTGAGAAGAGTCATCAGCTTGACTTTTTTGCTATCTGCATTCGATTCAACATTTTCTTATTGTTCCTTCTTAGTTTTTTTACATGAGCAAATGAATTAATTCTATTACTATTTTGTTCGATAATTTGTACACTATTTTTATCAGTTGCAAACTATATGTTGTAAAGATCCATTTGCCAACACGTTTACTATTAATTTATAGCTATTTTAGCTTTCGAAGTTATTGCTACATCACTTATAAACTCTCTTGTAGACGAATTTTTGAGACGATCTAATCCTGCACTTTTTGATTCGCAAGTGGCAACTTCTAAAACACTTTCGCCAACTGCGCAGTACGGTATTAACCGAGGTTTTCTTGAGACACAACAACCAGTTGTGGCTCATGCAAATCCTCTCATCCATATACCTGAGGATGGTCAAGCTCTAACTCCAGCACCATATTTCAATTATTCTAAAGAACACAAGTTGCTAATCAGTGCAGAACATAAAAAACCCAATGTTATCTCAAATACCTCAATATCATTTAACTCACAAATTAACAGATATATTACTGCTGCTATTGCTAATACAACTGTCATTGCCACTGTAGCTTCTGTACCACTAGAAGTGAGTGATTTTCGTGAGAATGAAAGTAGATCGGATGAGATTCATCAGAAAGTGATCCAAATAGCTTCAGTGTCCCAATTATCTCCCTCAGTCTCACCAGAACTTACTTCTTATCCTGAGGATGCCATAATCCAGCCATTTGAAGAATTTGATCACCAGTCGAATCAGGAAGTCGATACTTCTCATGACTACTTAGATATTGTAAAAAATATCGAAGAACAATTACCAGTAAATGTGAAAACAATTAAAGATCATTTAAGTGGAGAGAGAGATATAAATAAGTTGTTAAAAATATCACCAGAAGACATTCGACGTTCACCGGTTAAAGTTTCGTCACTATTGAATGTCAAGCAGTTACTTGAGGTAAAATCGGATAATTAGTATTACTTTTTTGTTGATTATTTTCTGAAGTATCTACTAATAGAATAGGTATAAAGATTTAATTTTAAATCGGTTCAAATTATCGATGAATTATTTGTCTTGTCTATTTGTTCGTTAAAAGTTGATTATTTCATTTTTTTTAAGGTGTCATTCGAAATCATAATTTTTTGTGAGTCCATGACAATTTTCGGTCAAGAACAATATTTTTTAGAATATTGAAAATGTTCTTTAATTTGAGAATGATTGGTGTCTTTTATCACTGCATAAGTTGTATATATATCTAGAACGCTGCTGACATACCGCAAACATATGGTGGAGAAGAATCTATCCTAGAAAAATCGTTACCAGTGCCAACTATCAAATCGATTTCAATGACAATTTCGGGACATGGTAGAAAATCAGAAAAGCTTCTTTTACGAGGTTATAATTCTTGTGGTATTTAATCACTTGCAGTCTTTCATCATTTCTGGTCACCATTATTCCCACTAATTCTTATCATTAAAAGATTTATGTTGTTTAGATATAAAAGTTAATCAGAATTTTTTAGTTAATATTTGATGCATCTTTTTTCGTGCATATTACGTATGGTAAAAATTGTAAACTTTTATATTTTATTTGAAATTTTTCTTGTTGATAATTCAATCGCCAAATTTTTTCAAGCTATTTTAACCTTGTCAAAGATCAGTATATTCTTTTTTAAATATCAGCTTGTGGAAGCAATGAACGTGACGTGTGGTTATCTGTAGAAAATTCTGTATTGCAAACTGATAAGCCACAGAAGTTGATAAAAGTCGATTCATATAACTCATGTCGAGAAAAGTGTAACCTTATCACAGTTCGTTTATTCAAACTTCTTTTGTATATGATGCAAAAAGAATATTAAGTTTAAGTTTTCTGATTGCAACCTACTATGTCTTTTGATTGTTTTTCAGACATGTAGAAGTACAAAATTTCATTGTTACATTTTTCTAGCGGTAACAGTAAAATATGTCAAGCTCTAACTTTCATCTAATCAAATTTCATTTTTGCGATTTAATTCAAACCAATTGTAGAGTTTGGGGCTTGACTGTCCTGCATACACATATGATGATATTAAGCGCGAATGCATGATGCATACGGATAATACAGCAGCTGTGTCATTTTTAACTCTTTTACCGTCACCTCAAGCTGATTTTAATATCCGTACTGCCATGATCTTCTGTTATCCAGGTCAAATTTTGTCATATTTATATGGTTTTCAGTGATTTTGAGTGTGGAATATTTTTTGCTCTAAAATTACAAAAGCTAATTTTGTGAATCATTTATTGATAGTATTTCTCACTAATTACTTATTTAAATTTATGTTGGCAAATATCGATTTATAAATTACCGAAGTTTTAAAATGAAATAAACTATTTCTAGGAAGTTTAACGATTTTCAAGGAATGTTCTGAATTCATCGCATTTCGGGATTATACATTAGATGTCGAACCTCGTGAACATTTCGATGACATGCCAAAAGGACGTGACGGATTGCATGCATGCATTGAACTTTGTGTTTTGGCTTCTTATTTCCACTGCAAGGCATCTTTAAAGCATTTCTCAGTATCGCAAACTTAAAAATAAAAATATTTGACCATAATTTTCTTTACAGATCTCCAATTTTACATAGATTTATTCAGACTCCTTCATGTACAGAGTTCATCCTAAAGACCATTTTTATTCTCAAAAAAATTTGCAGTCGGCAACATTTGATACTTTATCTGGCAAGTGTCTGTTACGTGATGAAGATTCTTTATCAAGTCCTGAATATTTCCGAGAGCATGAACAATATGGACTGATTTATTTTGAAAATGGATGCGAGCAATTTGATGAGGAACAAAGTTGGTCTATGCTTTTATCATTATCTGTATAATTGTAACAAATAATGCTTCTTCTATTGTATCTGATCAGAAATTGCTCTTAAGCAGAATTTCAAGTAAAGAATTTATCTGCAGCACATAAGATTGAACTATTTTGGTAGCTATGTTTGCAGATTAAAAAAGCACTTGTTTGATTCCTCTATTTATGACCTTTTTGAAAACTGAATATATTTAATTATTAATTACACTATTTGTTTACTGAATTGGTTATAATAAAAAACTTCTGCTATAATTTGCAAAAATGAGTTTTTAGCTCCTGAAGAAGCTCAAGTTGAACGTATTCCCATCGAGCGTCATAATGCGATTAAACAGCAACAGATCTCCGCCTTCTATAATATTGAAAAATAAAGTATGTACCAAATTTATTATGAGTGAAATGGATGCAATGAATTCAAATAAACAACGTTTGACCCTTTGTTGAAATTTGAAGTTTTTCATTTCTTAAATTATAACTATTGTTTCAATTTTCATCATGTCTTTGTCTTCCAATTATTTTAGATTACCGCACAGTGATAAATTGACTGTTTGTATATAGTAACTTATCTTACACATTATTTATCAATTTAGTGAAGATCTCGTTCCATGTATTACTAATTATTGAATATATAAAATTTGATGTACTGATTTACGTACCATCTAGTTATAAAATCAATCATTCACTCAATTCATGTAATCACGTAACTTACACTGGTGGAAGGAGTAATTTCGTAATTATGGATTTTTTAATTGCGTTGTTACTATTTAAAGCGCTATGATAGTTTCCTTATGTTTTATATTAGCACTTAAATCTAAGCAACTAAGCACTTAGCAATTGTTAGGTTAGTGTTTCTTGTAGTTTAAGGTGTCTTTAGTTACTTTGGCTGATATTTGAACTTGGACAGTATTTTTGCAAGATGTGAGCAACAGTGACTAAGCAGTGTAGCTGGCAATTCACAGAAATCTAACTAAAAAACTTTACTGAAAATGATGAAAAGCTGTAAAATAAAGTTTGAAAATTTCAATAATTGCCAAATTTAGTAAAGATTCAAAGGTGGTGTTCATTCATAGTGGTGTGCATTGTTGTAGCAGATTTTTGAAAGATTTATGAAAAACGATTGCAGTAAGTTAGCCATGTTACTAAATATTGTTCTCGAGACAATTTTGAATACTTAGTATTAGCATCTGTCATTGTCATTTACTCATGAAATGGTTACAGTATTTTTCTCGTATTCGTTCAAAAACAGCCATCCATAAATTAAATAAACAAGCGATAATTTGAGGAAAAAAAATTGCTAGCAAGAGTCGTGACATTTTTGTCTTTAAATCTGAGCCTTTGTGTTATAATCTACAAAGCATAAAATATGATGAAAAAATAATAAAAAGCAGAATTAGATATACTGCCATCATTACTTTGAAAATATTAAGATTTATTGAGTTATAGTTTTTACATACTTTGCATGAGTCTATAATTAGATGGCTACTTTTATCCTCGGAGTTGAAAAGTTGTCAAATTTGTTACATTTATTTGCTTTTGTATATTATGTAGTGTTGTATTATCTAAATAATGTTAAGCTTACTACTTCACTGTAACCTTCATATCTTAATCATATTGTTTGTTATTGTATAATATGATTAAATAAATGCTCTAATTTTTATCTCTCGATCTTTATTGACGTGAGTAAAAGCTTCTAAAGACATACTAGTATTATTTCTAATAATTCATATGTTTTCTTCTACATTTGCTTTCACGTGAGTAATAAACTTTGGTTCTTTTTTTTTACTTTTCCTTAGTGTTTATCAGCTGATATTTTTTTGTGCAATTCATGTGAACGATTTCTTAAGCAAGTACGTACAGCTGCCGTCAATTTCCTTTTTCGAATTCATGTAAAGCAAGTTCTTTAGGAAAAATTGTTGAATTTTCTCTGATTATCATCTATGTTAATTTAAAAATTTGCTACTGTTATTCTTTATTAAATTATAAAATACAAGAAATAATGTTTCTCAAGAACAAAAAAATACAAAACTAGTCCCAATAAATTTGAATGGTATCAAATTGACAAAAAATAATAATTTAACAGCCAAGCTTTTCTTATGGGAAATAGACCAACAGTATTTAGAAGTAATGAGTAAACTATTTAAGTAAAGTGGAGAGCTTAATTTTCCTTTACTTATCATATCTGCTTTCAAACAGGCAATTCATAAAATTACTATTATACATGCATTTATGATCATGTGAAATATTTGTACGGAAATTTAGTAAACAAGCGTGAATAGAGTTTCTTTACAAAGTCAGTAAAAGAGATGAAGTATTTTTTGCGTGACTGAATTAAATTGGAAACGTTCATTGAGAACAGGCAAAAAAAAATCAGTTACAACGATAGTTTGACAAATTAAATTGCACGAATTAATATCAATGTTCTACTGACACTAAATAAATGACACAATTAATTTCAAAAAGCAGTAATTATTTACACGAGAACTGCAGCCAAAAAAATAAAATTAGAAGAACTATCATAGGGTAAAAATTTTTAAAGTTACTTAGAATAATCATCAGAAAGGGTTTTAGCTCACTTAAGAAAACCCCTGGTAATAATTTTGGGAATTTTTAGCATCAAATGATCAGTAACGTTAAATATCAGATGTGGAAGTTATAAAAATTTAATGTAAAACTTTGATCTCTGGCTTATATTTTAAGACTGAAAATACAATTTTATCAATACATTCATACACAATATAAAGAACCTTCTGAATTTTTTTTGTTATTCATTAATGTGAACATAAACATAACTTCATAATTAAGGAAGAGCTGATAATTTCAGGAAAATGAACCAGTTTAATTAAAAAATTAACCAACATATTAATGCGAAATCGGCTCTTGGGTTGTTAGACTTTGAAACTTGACAACTGGTATTGAAAATTTGCACTTATTGAAAAAAACAAAAACTTTTTAGACAAGTTGTTCAGCTCAATTTTTTTACGTTCCTTAAAGTGTTTCAGACTGATAGCGACTTTTTTTAATTCAATCTTTTTGTTTTTTCAAAAACTTTCAAATACTAAAGTCAAAATTTATTAAGATGCATCATTTATTGCAAGTTTAATTGTAAAGAGTTTTTTTTTCTTTTTCTTTTTGCATTGATGAAAACGAATCAGCAAAAGTTTTCATTTTTCAACAAATATAATGCAATAATTAAAAATGAGCGGTATTTATTCAAATGATTTCACATTTTATTCTTATTTATTTTGCAGCATTTTTTTGCAAGTTTTGCTGTTAAAACAAACTACCTAATTCTTACTTTGCTTAATTTTCAGTAAATATTGTAATCTTAAAAGGGTAGAGAATTTTGGATGAAAAAAGCATTCTGCGATATATAGAACTTCAATCAAAAAATTTATAACGATAAGAGATAACTTCTTGATTGAATTACATAAATGCTTTACAAATATTATTACCATCTACTTGTATTTGCATCGTTTTTATTTCTGCTCATTCTAATTTGTTAAGTCCAATTTTGTATTTATCTACTTATTTATTCATTCAAAATTTTCAACTCAAACTTTATTTCAAAATAAAGAAAAGATCATCGAAGAAAAACTTGAACATATTAATATTTTATTTGTAATTCATTACATACTGATTTATTGTAAAAAATTAAAAAAAAAACAAAGATTTGACTAAAAAAATCATTATTCAAGTTCCTTTATTCATTCTAATGATATCATTAACAGTTACTTTACCTTAATTATTCAAACATAATTGCCAGTATTTCATTCAGTAAATTTTTGTAAAACTACTCTATTTTAATTGGAAATCAACTAACAAAAGTTATGGTTTAATGAGAATTTGATTAAGATAAAAAGTTTGATGAATTGAATTTTTTATTTTTTGAATTCAGTACTATGCTGTAGTAACGTTTTATGTTTTGCTTTTGAGCAGTGAAAAGACAATTTTCTTTGCTAACTTATTTCTATTTGAAATAATTTTTCCTTACCTGAAGGACAAGGCATTTTTCATCTTCAATTACAGCATTCTCTTTCAAATTATTTTTTGTTAGAGTAAGTCATTGTCTTTCTGAAAATTCAGTGACTTTTAGAAATGTTTTTGATTTAGAAAAGCAAAAGAGACAAAAATTTTATTCAGAAAGGTAGTCCAGTTTAATTACAATTTAATAAAGAAGAACTCATAAGAACTGAAGCTAACTTTGAGCAGGAGTAGTAATAACTTTGTTTATTATTGTTTGCTTTTATTCACTGATTTATTTTTCTGTATTTTTAACTTCAAAGATATTAACTACTTTTATATCAAAAAACATTATGCAATCATAAGCTATTTCTTTACAAATAATTATGCATATATTATACTTGCATGTTTATAATAAATGACATATGTTTTTATGAATGTAACTGATTATAAACTTATTTAGTATCGTTAGTTTAAGCAATTGCAGTTGTCATCTAGTAATGATTTGTTACAATGGTAAATTTAGAGTGATAAATAAAACAAAACAAAATTTGGAATAAGATATAATTCACAGATATTTCACTTGAGGACATTAACAATAAACGAAATTAATACCTGAATTGCATCAGATCATGCAAGTTACAATAAAGCCCAAATATATTTTTAAAAGCGTAAATTAAACAGCACTTTTTATCTATTCATTTAAAATAGTCAATCCGTTATACTGGTATCTTGCAACTTTTTGTCTTCATGATAAAATTTTTCATTTAAAATTGATTAGCGATCTTCCTGAAAAAAGAAATTTGAAGACGTGAAAAAATTAACCATATTTAGCGTTTATTTTTGATCGAAGTTACTGGACATCAAATGGTTTGCAACTATAAAATTAGCAAAATTTAATACCTCGCAGAAATTTTGGATTGCTTTGGGAATAATTTGTATTTAAGTGAGTATACAGAAAAAAATAAGTCGTAAAACTTGTAAATAATATAATATTGTCGAAATTTCCAATTCTAATTGAGAATTGCAATTAGTAGGAATGAAAATTAAACTTTTTGCAAAAATGAAGAGGTAATATGTTGGTAATACTTGTTTTTGCTTTTATAAACTGCTATGGATTAATGTTGTTCTGGTTCTACTTTACAACTTCAGTTTTCATATTATTCTCAAAATTTAAGTCAGAAATGAGTGGCTGTTAGAATAAGTGGTAAAGCAAATGGAAAAAAGTAATTCTATTTCAGTAAAACGGTAATGAGTATAATGATCAGCATGATGAGTATGTAATTGTGATTTGCACTGATTTAAAGCAAAAGTAAGAAAATAAAAAATAGTGCTTAAGTAAGAAGAAGAAAAGAAAAATATTTGCCTCACTTTCATTTTCAACTTCAGAATAATTCAGAAGTCATTTGGATTAGGGGAAGCAAGCAATAGAACGAGTTTTCATTCATTCCATCACAAAAACCTGCTATTTTATTATATAAAGGTACTTCATAATTATACAATTTTAGTTCACTTTCTTTCATGCCCTTTGATGACCGTAAAAGAGGGTTTACTTCTTACTTCATAGATGATGGAGTCACTTTCTACTTTTATAACTATCCAAGTTGTCTTATTATGTGCTAGGTTAAAGTATCCATTACATATTGTTATTTGCAATAATACGATAGCGAAAATATCATTTTATATCAAAGGTGATTACAGGGATTGTAGATCGATCACTAGTTTCTGTTTCACTTTTCATTTTAAGACTTTTCAGGCTTTTTAAGATTCGTATTTTAGATGCAGTCAAATTATGCGCTTAATTTAGTTTTTTAGGCATTTTGAATAAATTATCAGAAATGCAAATAGGAACAAAACTTTTAAATTCATTAATAGCAAGAAAAAAAAATAATGCTATGAATTTTTACGCAGAATATTTTTATATTTTATGTGGTTTAATTTTTACACTGAATATGTTGTTTTGGTCAGCATGCAAAACTTGAAAAGTATCATCAGAGTATAGAGAATGAAAATTGAAAGGATGATTATCACAAGCAAAGATAAAAAATGAATATTAGTTTAATTTCAATATTTTCTAAGAGTTTTATTGCATTGAAAAATTTTATTTAAAGTGAAAAGTAAGTAAGTGTAAGTGTTGGTTGCTGTAAAAGTCAAAAATAACTGAAGGTCAATTTTAGTTTTGTTAATCGTTCACAAAGAGCTCATCGAATTTGCCCATGTGTGTGTGTGTGTGTTTTTTCATATTCTATCTTTATTTGAATGTATAAATAATAATACTTTCTTGGTGCTTTGAGAGTAAAGAATGAGTTTTTCAAGTTTACCAGTCATGCAGTTACTTATTGTTCGTTAATGGATGCTAATTTTGATATTTCTGTACAAATTTAATGCTCGCTTTTTATTCAGCCATATTTCGGTTTATTTTATTGCAAGTTTAACTCTTGCTTGTATCTTCTACTGAAATAATTTGTCATTTTTAGTCTCATTCCAAAGATATCACGAAGACATTTTTGTCATTTCCATTCCTTGTTTGTCTCAAGCAATTTTTGTCTTTTATTCCCCTTTATCACCTTTTATTTTTTACCTTAGTAATTTTGATACTGCAACATTAATCTTTACACTCAATGTGTTATTTACAAAATAATAAAAGTTGTAATTTTTTGAAAAAATATTTTTCATTTTTTAAAGGTGTATAGCGTAATTATTTACTCAAAAGACGTGTGGCAAGTATGGTGAAAATTTTACCACAAACAGAAGCATCAGTTGGTAATATTACTTCACATGGTATTACAACTGAAAAACCACCAAGCAAAAAAGTAACCATCAAACCGATTGATTTCAAAAGTGAAAGCACTGATTTGAAGGTTAGCAAAATTTTTACTCAATTTCTTTACAGTATCAATATATAAGCAGTGTGATACTTTTTTACATGATAGCATATCGTCAACGTGACTTATTGTTATTGCAACTAAAATTACTGTGCTCATTATGAGTAGGTTATCCTGAATGAAATATACATTCAATTTTGACTAATAACTACTACATTAG
This sequence comes from Thelazia callipaeda, assembly GCA_900618365.1. Classification (NCBI taxonomy): domain Eukaryota; kingdom Metazoa; phylum Nematoda; class Chromadorea; order Rhabditida; family Thelaziidae; genus Thelazia; species Thelazia callipaeda. The sequence continues at coordinate 15,265 of UYYF01004797.1, forward strand.
ATGAAATATCCGCTAATAATACTTGCTTGTAATGATTCATTTTGTGAACTATTATAGATGAGTAGTCATTTTGCCATCATAATATTATGTATCTGATGGATCTTAAATTTGTACACATCGTCCAATATTTTACAGAATGTTCAGTAATGAGTAGGAAATTCGTATGACTAAACAGTTCTTGTCATACACATCAGATATTCCTAAAAAGCAACCAAAATTAATTGTTAATTAATTTTTCATAATGTGCATTACTCTGTCATCAAATCGAATTTGATAATCATAATCAGTAATCAAATTCTTGTCCTTACTGAACACGAAAAAAGTTAGATCAATTTCACTTTTTTTCTTTCCTCCTTCAGCATTAATTTTCAAATTTATTTCTCCATCGGAAATCAATGCAGTCATTTTCTTGATTCATCGTGGCATGAGTTCACTGATCATATTCAAGGGCATTATTTGTTGACTGAAAAAGTAATCAATTATTAAGAATATTCAACATTGTTTGAACTCACTTAAGCTTGTGACAAATATCTATGGAAATTTGCATGATGAAAAGTGCTGACACTTACCATCGGTATTTGATATTATGCAATTTTTCAAGCGACATTAGAGAAGACTGCAAAAATAATTTCCTTTGTTCGAAATAACTTTTGACCTTAATTAGCAGTTATTTATCTGCTTATGTCGCAAGGCAAGTATATCGCCTTTAAATACTAGAAAATTAATTTTGTACTATAAAATTTACTTATTATATTCAGTATTCTACTAAATATAATCAGTAAATTCATTTTTATGATGTGTAAAAGGCTGATAGAAAAATTAGTAGCAGGTGGTTTATCACAAAGTTTAGTTTAGTTTTTTAGTAAAAAAAAATTATAAAAAAGTCATGAAATGTAATTTTATGTAAAACTATTTACACCTGGATAAAACGATATTTAATTGTTTTCCTTAAAAAAAGTATATTATTTTTGGTATTAAAGACAAATATAAAGCGCCGAAAAATTAACAGGAAAATGAAATGATATTGCGAAAAAATTTTCAAACTTACCGCCTGCTACTTCTACTTCAACTTTTTGTATTCTGATTTCGTTAATTTTTTCTCGTATTTTTTATCGTTCTTCGATTTCAAACTACTGGCACAAAATTGCAACCTCATTGAATTTCCAGTTTGTAATAAATAAACATTTTCATTCACATATGCATGTGAAACAGGAACACATTCATATGTGAATGAAAATCTTTACTTATTATAAACTAGAAGTTCTTCAAAACTGCAGTCATCATGGGACATAAATTTTCTTGCTCACATACCTCAGTACATGACTTGATTTACTTCATGAGGCTATGCTAGTTGATTACTTCAAGAGCCGCTTTACACAAGATTAGCAGTGCTGTCTAATGAATATTGGAAGTAATTGTTGCTGTCAGTGCCGTAGATGTGAGACTATTCATGATAACATCAAGTTCATCATTACAAGGTATTATCAGTTAATTGATAACATGATATTTGTTCCGATGAATACATGAAACTTGTTTTGGAAACAGACATTTGCTTAGAACCACTCATTAATTTGTCAGCAGCCTACTTTGCCATCTGACTTTGTTCACATAACCCTAGCTAAGAATTCATTTCTAATTTTCGTTGCTATAAACATTCGAATCTATGTTCAATACGACTATCTCTTATTTCAGATTAACCTCCTATAACAGTAATCAATTTTTTTATACCGAAATTTTTTCTGAAAAGACACATGGGCAGACCATAAATAGTGTAATGTTATTCTTAAAATTGATCTATCTGATTCACTATACAAATACAAATTTATTATCAATTTGTATATTTTATGTAATTAATATATCTGTACAGCAACAATCCACTTGAAAGTAAAAACATATTACACAAATGAATATTACTGATGCATTGTGCTTATCAATTGTTATATTATACATCACTTATACCTAACTGCAAGCATCATTGATAACAACATCTCTTACCAACAAAGTTTATGACAAAATAATCAACAAGTTTAAAACTGGAATATAAAGAAGAAAAGAAAGCAGTCATTGTTTAGTATTTCGTTGACAAACGAAGCAACAAGAAGCAAGCAGGCAAACGCTCACTGATTGATATGTAAATGATGTTGATATTGGTATGATGAATTCATTCTGAAAATGAAATTATATGAAGTTGACATTCTGAACCAGAAGAATTATTTGCATGCTATCTATCATATTACATAAGGGAGTAGAACTGCTTTTATTAAATTTTGTTTATTTTTAAATGAATTCTGATCAAGATTCCTTTCTTTTATCTACTACAAATGATCCTGCAATTTGCCATCATTCTTTTGTAAGTTTTTTGCTTTTTTTAATCCGAATTCTTCTTGAATTTCAATCAGTATTTCACTAAATTTTACATTAAATTTTGTTATTATTTGTTTCCACAATTGAAAATGATAATATTGCAAAAATTGTTGTTGTTGCTCAACAATTGCAATGAAATCAAAAATATTTGCATTTATAAGAATATATATTTAATCATTCATAAATAATAAGAATAGAATAACTCAAAGTTCATGCACCAAATGAATATAGTTTTAAAATATGCTCTCAGTTAGTAGTAAATTGCTTTCTGTAATATATTTATAACTATCTTTAACACTGTAGTTAAATATTATATCAGTGATGATTCTTCTTGTTCCAGGTGAATCTATTTCATAGTTAATGAAAGTTTTATGGATTGTGAAATCTTTCATTAAATGTGAAAGATTCATAAGCTTTACTTCAATGTCTTAAGGTTTCTCTTCAAAATCTTCAAACAATTTAAGTTTCTTGAGTCATGTGCAACTCTATAAAGCTGCTACATCACTTTTACGTCTTCAACTTCTCCTAACATAACTTATAGCTGATAATATTAGTGATATAAACAGTGATATAAGAGCTCGGGAACAAATCTACAATGCTCAACATAGTGTGACATTCATTGTGTTTAAGAATCACTTTAAAAAAATATTTCGTTGCAATAGTATTATGGGACTCTGAAATGAATAATCCAATTACAGTGTAATTTGCAGTTTGTGTAAAATTTATGGGACGTGTTACAAAATTGTTGAGCAGTGGGACTGTGAATTATTTATGGTTTAAACATTTGCTTGCTAGTCTTTATTTACCAGCATATTTCCTGTTAAACAATATTAAAACTCGAAACGTCCACTGATATGATGATTCGAATGACGGGAAAAAATCGGTGTAAAGATGAATCTGGTGACGTATTCATAAATGAAGACGAGTTGATGAGTGAGTTATCGGGTAAGGAAGCGGATGTTTTAAATTGTTCAGGTGTTGCATATACAGACTTACGGTACAGAACTAGCCAACGGTATGCAAGTCATTTTGGAGAAAGTAGCAAAATCTCAGGAGAGGATAACGATGAGGAATGGGATTATGATAAGGTTGGTAATAGTGGGTATTATATGCTTAAGCTTTAACTACGAAATTTAGACAATAGTGTACCTTTCAAGTCTATAACATTTTAATGTTCATTGTATAGAAGTGTCATTTCGTACTACTGCAACTACTACTAATTTTTTGTCCCCTTACATTTTCTCACGTTCTATTTCGTTGTATTGCATACATTTCCAGCAGCAGCTTTCTGAAATATTCCTTTTTGGAAGCAAATAATAATCTGAATTTGCTTGTTGTTGTTGCGATAGGAGCTATCATATAGTTACTTGTCTTTTCTTGTCATCTACTTTTCATAGTTACAAATTGTTATACCAGATCTGTAATTATTTTTGTATTTAATATTTTGTCGTAAGCACCTCATTCCTTTTTTCAGATCATTTCTTTCTAGAGTCGCTTAGTTACAAGTATTTTACACAGTGAATTGTTTAGCGTATATAAAAATTGATTTGCAATGATTAACCATTTTGCATTTTCGAATGAAATTACATGTTCTTTAGAATAGCGGATTTCATTTTTTTTAGATTTCTTCTGAAGACATATCACTGTCATGGTTTGGGCGCATCAAGAAATCGTTGCATGGAGATTTTGGCTCAATATGTCTCTTATTATTTCTTTATTTGCTGCAAGGCATTCCGTTGGGTTTGATTGCAGCTATTCCTTTGGTGCTCTCTAGCAAAAGTGCATCGTACAGCCAACAAGCTGTGTTCTCTTTTGCTTATTGGCCTTTCAGGTTACAGTGTTTGTTGCAAACTCCTTGTTTTATGCTTAAACAATTAATGCTGTAAAGATTTTTTCTTATGTTATATTTCGCTCTGTCTACAAATGTGAAAGAAAAATGGATCATTATAATGCTGTTGCTAGTCGACTGGTTTTGTTTCATCATGCAGGTTTTAAAGGCATTTAATGATTAAGATAAGAGTCAATAAAGATGAAAAGTAAAAACTCAAATTGCATGCATTTCTTTGGACAGCATATTCATCTATAAAATTAAGCGAAGATAATAGTTTCATGATTGTGCTCAATATTTATAAAGATGAAGCCTGTTAAGTAATGTTTAACCATTCCAGTATAAAGTTGCTTTGGGCACCTATAGTGGACTCAGTTTATTGGAAACGTATAGGTCGCCGAAAATCGTGGATGGTTCCATGCCAGTATCTTCTTGGAATTTTCATGCTTTTATTATCATACAAAGTGTCTGAAATTATGGGAGATGAAGACTCAGGTGAGTTTGTAAGATTATTTTCAAGGCATGAATTAAATAAATGGGGGGGGGGG
>UYYF01004797.1:20032-32699 GCA_900618365.1 Thelazia callipaeda
TTTTTCATCTAAGTTTTGCTTTAGATTCAAATCCACCAAATGTATTTGTACTAATGTTGATGTTTTTGCCATTGAATTTTCTCGCTGCTACTCAAGATATAGCAGTTGATGGCTGGGCGCTTACTATGCTCTCTAGGTTAATACATATTTAAACATTTTGTTCTGTTCAGCGGTTAGATGGCTGTTCAGTTCTTTGCAGTGTATGAGTTTTATTGATTCAGGAAACTATTTTTAACTTTTATCGGTATATCATGATATTTCAAAGTATTTATTTCAAAGCTTGACATTTCAACGCAATCTCATTTCATTGGAAATCTTTCAGTAGCAGACATAAATTATAAATGTTTGCGTATGCTATACACAAAATAAACTCAACTGCTTAATGTTTGATTTCATCAAAATTATTTAAGTTTATGTTAGTATTGTAGGAAAAATGTTGGATATGCGTCAACCTGCAACGCAGTTGGTCAGACGGCAGGTTTTTTTCTAGGTAATGTTGGTTATTTAACGCTCGACTCACCGGATTTTGCTAATCGTTTTTTCCGTGCGGAACCAAAACCATATGGCTTAGTGGGATTAGCTGGTAAGTTCTCTGTTTTTGTTTGATTAAAAATCACTCACAAATGTTGGGAATTAAAGGACTTACGTCAGCATCGTTTTAATCATCTGATATTTATTTTGTATATGAGTTTACTCACGCGAAATGAGATATATTTTTTTGTTTAAAATCTTAGGAGCGGGTACTATTTGATTAGTTTGTAGTTTATCATAATTAAATTGTCAACAGACATTATGGATGGAAATAAGCGATTAGTTGTCCATTTCATTTCTCAGTGATCAGTTGAAGTGTTCATTATGTAGCGTAGGTCCTATAAATGTTTATAATTTTTTCTTTGTCATCTGTTTACTGCATGAAAATTGAATCCTGGGATGAAAATAGACAAAATGATGGAACATATATACATTTTTAAGTAATAGTGAAGTGATATACAGTGAGTTCATTTATCAGATATCAAAGAATTTGTTTTGGGTAGAAATCTGATAGTTGGTTTTTAGAACGTAAACTATTTTAATCCAATTTTTTGTCGATTTTCACTTTTCTGTCGTGAAGAGTAAGCTCTCATTTTCTGCGCAAGACATTTGATATTAATAAATAAATATTGAATAAAGCTGTAATTTTGCAGAAATAAATGTAATTCCCAGTTTTATTTTTGCATAATTACTGAAATAGCATTTTCTTTGTGGAGTAGGATAGTATATCCTCTTGAATTATGAGAAAATTTGAAAGTTCAATTTTAGTGAATTACTATGTTCCTTTATTACAATTGAGGAAAGAATAAGATTTTTAAGGTTTTGAGGGGAAGAATCGATTCCTGTTTTATTCTTATAAGTTTAATTATAGGAACAAGAGACTGAAACTAGGTAGCATCAATGTTTTTCATTTTGAATAAGATGATCAAGGTTTTGGAATCAAGTAGTTTATGGCAAAAAGGGTCAAAATGAAAGTTGGCAAAGTTAATGGTGGTTTGAGACGGTTTTAGCTATTTCACCAGCTAGCTTGTTCGTCCTATCCAGTAGAATGTATCGAAAATCCTCAATTCACAACTGTAAAAATGTAAATAAGACCTTCAACTTTATGAAGAAAAGTGTTATTACACTATGCAAAAAATTCAATTTTGTTTTTCTTGTATTGGAGTAAGTATTAAGTCTGATATACTGCGTGCAGGTTTCATCTACTATGTAAAGTGGGTACTTTATGATTTTCAACAGAAAACTAAGCTAAGATCCATTAGGCTGATTTTATTGTTGTAGCAGTCAATAAATTTTGGTACTGAAGAAAGCTTACATTGGTATAATACTTACCTTGTGTTGGCATATTGATCATAAATAGCACTCATTCCATAACCACCTCGATCACCTATGATGACAGCTGACCACCAATTGCCGAAGCGTATCTCTGCTTGCTCTTTCATATACCGTGCCTGATAGCTGTATTGGTGGGGAAAAAGACCAATTGTTTCCAACACAAGTTCGCGAAGTTTCTCGGATTTGCAGTTTTCCATTGTAATATGTGCTCCTACAATTTTTAAAAATTTTTTATTTAACAAAAAAGAAGCAAGAAAATTTGCTTAATGTTGAAATTGTATTATTTCGCAGCAGGAGTTGATATGGCAAGATCAAAAAAATTATTTCAGAAAGTTTGAATTAGCTGTTTTAGTTTTTGTGATCATGCACCAAATCGATAAAACTATAAGAAGCAAATTACTAGGGTTTTTAATTTGTATGAGAGTGTTTGCAGTGATTTGGAACCGATATGGCATTTTAATAAGATTGAAATAGCGAAATACTATCTATTCTATTTGCTGAAACTAAAATGAAGAGAAACAAAAAGTGAAAAGTAGTGACTGAAAGAAAATAGAGTTTTATTTGTGATAATTAGAATAATTGAGATTAAGATCTTTTAGGCGGGGCAAGACTAAATATTTTGCTTGATGGAGGTAATTTTGAGAGGCAAAGAATTTGACTCGCGCGAATGCCTTAAATTGAGTCTAATGAAGTGAGGTGGATTAAGAAATGTGCTGGGTGGTGTAAGGGTAAAAAAGTCAGCTGTCGTGCTTGAATTCTACTAGAAGTGGATAGAAATCATAAACTGACCAGTGGTTGATTCTTCTTGACATATGATTGTTGTAGTAGCTGCGCAGAAGAGAAGTAAACAAAGGTGTCGTCGACTTGTGTGCTTGTTGCATGTTATCATTAGGTCCATTACTACCATAGTTTTGTAGCTTTTAGGCTATTTTAGTATCACAAATTGTTGATGGTTCATACGCAGGCAGATCCACATACACTTGCGCACACAAAAGTCACTGTCTCGATTGATGGCGACTGACAAAGAAACCGTGGTAGGAAGTTTCGGTCGATGAGCAAGCCACCAGGCGCAGCTAGCTTTCAAGCAAGCTCAGTTCGGTTCGTCTCTTTGATGATTATTAATCGCGGAGAAATTTCAGCGTGCTACGTTTAAATTGCTGCCCGGATTGGATATGTTAAGTTTGTAAGTATGTGGGTGTGTATGTGTGTGCGTCTGTGTATGTGTGTTGTGCTGTGGTTTTTGGGACTTGCACGCACGCCCAGTATAATCCTAGTTAAGACTATGAATGGTGTGATAGAATGAAATTCCAGTTGTCGCTTATGACTGGTTTGCATTTCAAGATTAAAATTTGGGTTAATGGTTTGTTTTGCAAAGATTTGTCACTACTCCAGTATTTCTTTTTTTGCCTTCGGTGATTTATTGGTAGCTTCAAACTTTTTCTTTCAAATTTCTAAAGAAATGAAACCCAATATGTAATAATAAGTGACGCTCATATTCGACCAAGTGTAGAATTGCATATAACTCTGAAAAAATGATGAATTACATTCTCTTTGAGATTTCTTTTTTAAATAACAAATTTTGTGAAGTTTTTCCGATAAAAAAAATGAACTCTTGGGCTTTTTTTCAAATGAGGCGGAAAATAGTCTCTAAACAGTTTGCATCAACATAAAAATATTACTTTTTCAGACAGAATTAATGCATGAATATATAAGAGCGCTGTTTAGTAATGTGATTAACTGGAAAGATTTAGAGTAGCGTTTTGATTGTATTAGAATTCTTGCCATAATTATTTTGGAAAAATTTAGAGTAACGTCTTGATTGTGTTAGAATTCTTGCTGTAATTATTTGTCTCTTCAAGCCCTTTATTCATTGGAAATATATTTTTTGAGTATCAAATTTGTTGACTTTAATTTGACTTTACTTTCATACCCATTCTTTAAAGTTTCTTTAATGTTGCAGTGAGACAACTCAGTTACTTTCCTGTGCTGTTGAGTGTTGTTAATCCAAAGGCAGAGTTTAAAAAAGTAAATGAAGAATGTAATTAAGCGAATAGTCAATTAATTATTTTGATCTCTAACGCAAAAAGTTGAAATAAAATATTGCAACTTTCGTGTTTAGTAAAACCTTAGGATCAGAAAAAAATTTTTCTCATAGTAGTTCTGCTTTTAATTCGTTTATTGCCTTTTCATTTTTTTTAAAGTGCACTTTTAGCTATTTTTTCTAATTTTCGTGTTTCAGTTTATTATTATGATCAGTTTTGTAGAATTAGTTTCATTAATAGAATGTAACAAGATCATATTTTGGTTTTTTCTGAACCTTAGATATATGTTGCAGGATTTATTTTTTTTTGGGGATGGGTATTTTTAATCACAACGACTGCCGTACTCGTATTTAAGAAGGAAATTGATTATTCAGTTTCAAACAAGTTCGTTTCTTCCTTATGTGTGTATTCGGTTCTAAGCATTCAAAAAATAAATGATTGGTACTGAAAAATTATTCCTTCATAAATCTTAGTAATAGTTTCAAATGATCAAATATAGATTAGTAATTGAATAGCAAGTTGATTTGTTATTTAGAGATGAAAAAGATGATAAAAGTGAAGAATTGGAACTTGGGATTATTGAAACATATACTGTTTTATGGAGAATCTTGCGGCTAAAACCAATGATATGGATGGTTCTTGTATTGCTTACCGGGAAGGTATGATGTTTATAATGGTGGGAGGAATTTTTTCTGTGTATGATAGTTTTTGAAGAAGTTGTATGTTCGCTTTAGAAAATTATTGAAAAAAAATTCTTAAAACTTAAGTTGAAAATTAGATAATTTTGGTAATATTTGCTTTGAATGTGGGAAAATCATGCCTAAGTAATTTTTTAAAAGTTAAAAATTGTGCTATGCAGAAAATATCAGAATAATTATTTAGTTATTTTCAGTTGGCATTCGCTGCTACTGATGGCATAACAGGTTTAAAATTGATTGGTATGGGTATGCCAAAGGATAAACTCTCTGGTATGGCTGTATTTTTAACTCCATTACAGGTTCGTTTCTAGTATTTCATTAACCACATTGAAATTAAGAAAATTTTTTTGTCTAACTTTTTCCTACTGTATATATTTGTTTCAGATACTTCTTCCCTGGGCAATTGGTAGATATACATCTGGTCCACGACCACTTGATGTTTTTCTACTTGCTTATCCGTATAGGTTAGACAAACTTTTCTATAGTTTACTGTTGTTGTTGCAATAAAACATTTTAAAATGATAACTATTGAGGATATTTATGAGTGGAGTTTTTGCCGCTATGGTTTGGTGGACACCCTCATTCAAGTTGTCTTCGGGTGACTTCTCTGTTTTATTATATATTTTTTGGATTGCAGCGTACTGCTTTCATCAGGTAGAGTACTAACTATATTTAATGAAGAATGGTGACACAAAGTTTTAAAAATAGTCGAACTACCAAGTTTCCCTACTGACTCTGTCAAAAAAAAGAAGGAAATTATTGCATTTTTAGTAATATACAGGCATGGTTTATCGCCATTACATGTTACTATATATTAGTCTCATATAATGCAATTTCAATACCCATTGTCTCCGTATACTGTGAATTAAATAAATATTTCTTTCGAGTGCATTCGTTTGGCTTGTATTTATCATAGTCATTAAATTAAATTTTGAATAGTTTTACTCTTGCTTTATTGTATCGATTTTGCAGATTATTTAGGGTGTGTAAGCATGTTTTTCACTATTTTATTTTAATTGTGATGCCATTTAGGTTGCATCTTATAGTATGTTCGTATCGATGATGGCATTTAATGCACAGGTATCTGATCCAGCAGTTGGAGGCACTTACATGACCCTGCTGAATACATTAAACAACCTAGGTGGCAACTGGCCTGTAACTCTAATTCTTTCAATTACCGATCATTTTACTTTTAAAAATTGTGTCGATCAGCAAACGAAAGTGTAAGCGAGATAATATTGCCATCAATTCTGATTTCATATTAAGCATATGAGCCTTTGTTTTTTAGATTTGTATAAGTTTCTATAAAATAACACTAAATTTTGAGACTCTATAGTGTTTCTGAATATTTTACATTTAACTCTTGCGAAGTCCTGTAATTCTCCATGTAGATAATACTATTTTCACTCATTATGACTCACAAGTTATGGGTTACATGACCATATTGGTTTCGTTTTGTCTTTTTTAATAACATTTAAATTTTGTTGTGTATGAAGCTACAAAGAAAGCGGTAACCTGATCGAGAAAACATAGTGCTTTGATTAATATATTTAACTTTCGAAAAAAATGGAATTGCTTTATAGCATTCTTGGTTCATGCAGCACAAAAGTGTTGGAAGATGAATGCACAGCAGGAGGAAAAGTTTGTGATGTTGTTGTGGATGGCTATTACATCGCAGTAATATTATGCTCTGTAATTGGAATCATTTGGTATAAATTACTATTCATAAAAATAAAATATTTCCAAAAAATATCACGCAATGATTGGAGTGTTGTGAAACGGTAAAATACATATTTAATAACTATATATATATAATAATATGAATGTATACATATTATCATATTTGTTTATTGCCACTTATTTTTAGGTTTTTTACAGTCGGGAGATTGTGGGGTTTTTTTGGTTAACTTTTTTAGATATCTTCTGTTAAAACTACTGAAGGTTTTATACATGAATTTTTTACAAATGCTGGGCTGTCATGCAGATAAGTCTAAAATTTATAGTTAACATAAAACTTGAGTGATGAATTTTGGTTTATCTGAATTCATTTGTTGTCAATCTTTGTTTTTTCATTAACTCCCATGTTATAAAATAAAATGTAATCTATTTCGCTTTTGCTATTTTCGATCTCTTGGACTTGAATAATTGGCTGCCACTATCATTAATCATTTTACAGTCCATTTAAAAATTTGTTGTTCACTTATTTCCATTTCAATCTCGATCTTTTATTCGTTCTTTTTGGAGATAGAAGCAGATATTTTGTAGGCTAGGTTATGTATATTCATAGTCATGATGTGTCCACGCGAAGTAGATTTTTCACTCATTACCTAAAATTCACTGGTTGTCACATAGTCTTTATTATTTTTGCTTAAGTTTCTCTGCTTCAAGTTCATTGAAAATTTTCTGACTAAAAATATGATTACCTTTTGTTTAAAGCACTTTAATGCAGAATACGACTGTAAATTAGTCCTTCAGTTCGCTTAATTTAATTCATAAGTAGGCATGCTTTTTGAGTGGCTTCATATCAGTGTTGCTTTCAGTCATAATTGTAATCAACATGATATATTTCATGATTTTCGGTTTAGCTCTGACCCAATCAATTCATATGTCCAGTTCTTTTAACATGCATCATTTTTTGTTGTATGGTAAGATATCTGTATGGTGGATTCGTGATTTAATAGAAAACTTTTCATGATTATCTTGGGAAGCATGATGACGTATCATATTATCGAATTAGTACATAAGTACTCATTAGATTTGACTTGTTTGTATGGATGAAAGCAATTAACTATCCATTTATTTATGATACGCCTTCCATATATATGTGCTCGGTTCATTTTTCCCTGAAATGTGATAGTCGTTTGGTATCAGCATTGAGATTAGGGGTCTACTTTGCAGAGACGGTTGTATGAAAGTGGGACCCCATGCGTTTTTTTTAGGGATTTTAAAGGATTTGGCTTATTTTGGAAGGATAAAAATTTCGGTCGTGCCGAAACTTGTTTATTTTTTGGACGCGGAACTTGAGCGGGGGGTCGTTGTTTCTGACTCTGAATTTCCTGACCATTTTCGAGGTTTGACTTCGTGTTTTCAGGAACCAAAAGACTTTATGTATGGTGTAGGGTAGAAGTCAACCCAGAATATTTATTCATAGGATCATAGTTTCCGAAATCTCCACTTATTGCGACTAGCATTTATTTGAAGCATAGAATTTCCACTTAGAAAGACTTTTCTTTGCACGAAGGACGAAAAAAGAAATGGATCAAAATTATTATGATCGATGGGCAGATAATGACTATGAGCAGGTGAATAAATGTTAGATAAAACTTAGCAAGAAAGGAAATTCTGTGCAAAGTTCGATAGTTTATGACCTCACCATAATAGGATAAGATGAACAAATGCAGCACCTGGGAAGCCACACCAGTGATTAGACAATAGAGACTTCAGTGAGTCACAAATAACTCGTAAGCTTCATAGCTTGGTTAATATAATCAACCCAACATATATATAGGACTGGTACTTACAGTTACCAGAATCTTGTCGTCTCGAACCAGTCTGCCGTTTGAAAAACGACTTCAATGCATTCGAATCATCTGAAGTTATTCTTTCTTTATCTATGCAATAAACTCAATATACGACCTCTTTTGAATTTAATGTTTCTCGCACCCACGCATCACTGTTATTACTCAACAGTTACCCGCCATTTCACATTAAGCCCAATTTTTAGATCCCTGAGAAAGACACAGTACTTCACCTCGAGATGAACCGATACTACGGTTTAACTGAAGTGGATTCTAATTTACATGACGTATGTGGGTTGATATAGTGACGACAATATCAACATACCTCGCATCATATACACCTTGAAACTACATGAATAATTAACCTTAGGACATGAAGTCTTCCCATTAAATGCTGTAAATACAAGAATAAAAAGGAACTGTCTTCAGGCCATTTTACGTATAGACTGTGTATACAAAATGCTGAATACAATCACACTAAAGAACAAAAACGCTGAGTTCCGTCGACTGGTAACAGAGTTCTTGCAGAACATTGCGGAGATGCAAAAGAAATTACAAGCAATTGTATGTATTGCAAAGTAGTGCTATTATTGGTTCAAAATCTTAAGGAAGACAACGGGCTAACAAAGCCACCACAAATTAAGATTTTCTCAGTATTAACCCATTAACAGCTTTGAATAATTTCTAGAATCAGGTTGTGCATCTTGTATTTCAAGACAAAATATTCGGTACCTGTATCAGTAATAAACTGTCTCAGAGACTACTAGTAATATTTCCTTTTTATGATACTTAATAGAAGACATTCATTATTAATAACTATTATTAATAACTATCTCCCGATTTTCTAACTAATATGAGAAATACCACGACTACAATTACGGTTGATAATTTATTCAGCTCTCGCCATTAGCAGATATAGAAAAGTTTTCAACTGATCTTCTATCTTCAACAGAAACAGAACTAAGTACAGGTATTACACTTCGCATCATAGTCCTGTTATTTGATTTCTTAACTGACTTATAATAAATTTGAAAACACTATTGGAGAACTGTTCACTACGAAATTGCTTTTTAGACATGATTAGATCTTAATGCATTGTATTTTTGGAAATGTTTCAGCAAGCACAAACTCAAATATGCGTGATCACACGTTATTCGATGAATCTGCATAAGTTCTGCAATGCGTTTTTAAGATGATTTACCGGTTTACAGCTCAGATTGCCAAACACGTTTTTGAACAAAAAAAAATATCTTTTAAATTGTCTTGCATAATTTCCTCAGAAGTTGCAACAAATAACATTCGATCACTTACTCATCAGCGATATTTTCTTCAGTGTGCTTACCCTTCAGTAAACCTGTTATGCGTGCACGACCAGCAGCTTTTCTTTCAATCATTGCTCGACGATCTTTATCCATTTTTAGCTTTGTTAGAGCTACCTTGAAAACAGCTCAGTTTGCTCATATAACTGAACACACTATTCCATGTAAAATTGACCAAAATTTTCCAGCCTTTTCAAGAAGTGATAAAACAATTTTCGACATCTGAATATAATACGACAGTACCAAGAGTTGCCTAATTTTCTTCAGTACATATTTTTGTAAGAACACACATATATTCGTAAGAATACAATAAACTACACTTGCTAAATAAGCAACCCACCAAGAAACTATCGCTAATTTTTCCAGCTAATAATACGCATTAATGCCATTAACTTCATTCATATTAAAAAAGCTGTATTAAAAAAAAAACCTTGGATGGATGAACTCCAATATGAACTGCTGAACCATTCGCCTTCTCCCGTGTAATCTTATCAATATGGATCACGAATTTTTTACGATAAACACGCATCACACGTCCAGCATTGCCCTTGTAATGTCCTCGAGTCACGGTCACCTCATCATCAATTCTGTACAAATGCATATATTCTAATAAGTTGTTAAAAGATCTACATGAATAAAAGCATTTTACTTGAAAAATGCTTATGAAAACATAACAAACTTTGTTTTATCACAGTTCTTAAAACGTATAAAATGAAATTTATAAGAAAAACTCCAGAACTTTCGCCTAATTACTTGACTATATAGGATTTAGAAAATTTTTGCAGCTCACCTGACAGGTAGAGAACGAATTCCATGCTTTGTACGTAAGTCTTTGGCTAATGGTGCGCTCATTAATTTTCGCCTGATGTGTGAAGGGGCATTGAAATGAGCTTTGCGAGACTTCCTCGCCGAAGAAGACACAAATGGATTTTGCTTCATCAATTTTATGTACCTGATAAGTACGAAACGGATATATATATATATAATTATTTAAGTCTGAGGTAACTGCGGTAACAATGCGAAAGCATGTGAGGTTGTGAAAAGATCTGTGAAAAATGTAGGACAGCACTCTGCCAGCTTATCGGAACCGGGAACCAGTAAGATCTGAAGTGCTGAAGGCAGTTGTTGACCATTTCGGGAGATTGCCGAGAGCCGAATAGCCCTTGTGTGGTGGTTCCCTGTACTACGAGAAATTTGAGTGCACGAGTAGCCTTAAAAAACTGAAGAAACAAACGAATGCTGCAATTATCAGTATTGCAGGACGTCCCTGTTTGCAGAAAGGGTTCTTGAAGGAGCCAACGGAACGTGCAAAAGCACAAGGAACGTACTTCGAGCAAAATAAGCTGCACAAGTTTAAGATTTATCTAGATGTAAACGAGAAATACCGATTGTTGATGCGAGAAACACAAGAACTTGAGATAGACCAGACCAAGTGAACACGAAAAATAATCTCGGAGAAAGTTGACCGGCTCATACTGTAAGCGATAAATTAATATGACACACAGAATTTCCTCAAGTCAATGACTGATCCTGCAACGCAGTTCCAGGCGACACAACAATGCGATGAGGAGATGACAAGGCGTGAAAAAGCCATCGATGTGGAATGCAAACATAGAAAAGATGATAAGTGAAAATAACTTCCACAAAACACTCATTGAGCGATATTTGTCCAGTAAAGAACTTGAAGGTAAAAACCTGATGGAAGAAAAAAGTGTATGCACTGGTCTGAAACCTGACTGTCATGAGGCCTAGAGCATGCTTTTTGAAAACGTTATATTTGAGTTGTTCAGAAGGCGGTATTATAGAAAACTAATTGAGAACAACCTGTAAGCTACAATGTAGGAACAGAACAAATCAGAGTGTTTTGGGCTACGATGGGGAATTCCAAAATGAGAAAAGATGATGATAATCAGTACAATGAATATCTGGAAGAATTCGTTCTAGACGCTAAAGTGTGTGATACTAAAGTGTGTGATCTGAAGCCAAATTTGAAAAGATAGTTTACTGTTTCCACAACAGGAAAGCGACGGGCCCTGATGGAAAGTACAACTTCTTCATTAAGAAGTGCACCTCCTTACATCCAGATCTGTGCAAAATAACTAGGCGGATCTTCTTGGACGGAAGGGAACAAAATCCGTGGTTCTAAAGAGGCACGACGTATCTAATTCCTAAAAATGTCCCAAACCAAAATAGTGAGTTCAGGCCAATAACCTGCCTGTCAAACCCTTACAAGTTAGCAGCGAAATATGTGACACGAGTCAAACAATTTAAAGAAGTCGAAAAGTTCTTTGAAATAGTGGGGCTAGAGGTGAATCCAACGAAGTCAGCTACTAATACTAAGGTATGCGCTGATAAGGTGGTACTCTTGGAAGGAACTTAAGGGTATAAATACCTTGACATGATGAAGGACAGGACTACTGACTCGAGAAAGCTACGGTAAAGTGCGAGCAGAGATTTTGACTAGAACTGAGCGACTAGCAAAACTGCACTAAACGAGAAGAACTTTATCGAGGCAGTAAATGAGCACGCCATAGGATTAATTAATTATTATACTGGGATGCTGGGATGCTCAAACTGGAACTAGAGGACTTTCGATCATTGAACATGACAGTCATCAGACAGTTACTAATCAATACGGAATCCACAAGCAACCTGCATGCTTGGAAACTGTATCAGACAAGAGACGAGCTAGAACGTGCAAGAAAAACTGCAAAAAGTATGATCTAGCATTTCCACGCATGTGGAGCCACTCCGTTCACGAAGCCTTGCTAATGAGAACGTGCAAATCAGAGTCGACACGCGAGTAGGAACTGCAATTGGAATAAATGCGGATTGACCCGACATCGGGTACACTAATAGGAAGCGACGTAAAGTAATCCTGATAAAGGCTGGTCAGGACAGGTTGATAGCAGTTGAGACCGAAAACAAGCGAAAGTATGATTTACTGGCTAAAAAACTCTGTGCAGAGATTAAATGCTGGACCGAAAAAATTCTGTATGTGATGACTTGAGATAGGGTAGTGACGAACTTCCATAAACGTAACGCGAAGAAAATCAGTATATATCATCACGTTGAGGCACTCATTCAATCGATAGTTCTCAAGAAGACGCTCGAAAGCGTCTCATTCAGTCAGCGCCGTGGATTCGACGAGGACGAAGCAGCGGAGATGTGCACAGCAGAACTGAGCGTAGGGCGAGTGCAACGAGAATGCCAGAATATGACCT
>UYYF01004798.1:0-14262 GCA_900618365.1 Thelazia callipaeda
AAAGGAGGTATAACTAGCGATTCTTCTATAGCAGTATCCTCAATGTTTGTTGACAGTTGATTTAATAGAGTTCACTTTCGAGACTTTCCCACTTGATACGTTTGGTTTCTGCTTTATCAGTCTTTTTGGGTTTGTTAAGTTTTCTGCATGAAATGTTCTGCAACATCGAAATTTGATACCGAAAATTGACAGTATTGCACAGAATACACGGAATGACCTGATTTTGGACGATAATGCCGTGCGCACCATCTATCATCCTTTTGAAATGTGTGGAATTCCATCAATCCTAATATTATTTGTAGGCAGGATGCATCTTTTGCAAATTAAGTTTGGTCATGCACTGATTATTTTGTATTCCATAAAACTTTCCAGTAAATTACAAACTCACATGATTATAAACTATTTGAAATGACTAGGACTTTCAAAATGAAGTCATGTTACTTTCCGCAACTAATACGAAATAACGAAACATTTGCATGGAAGCATCGAAGTGAACTTGAAATTAAAGTCTAGTGACACTTGGAATGCTATTTATTTAGATCTGTGATTTTTCAACTTTCATATGTAAATATAATTGAACAATTATTAACTCAAGGGCAGTCTTCTCTGTGATTATCCAAACATTAGCAGGAGAAATTTATAAACAAATCTTGAAATAAATTTGGATAAAAAATTATCTCAATTGAAGATTTTTAGTGTTTTCAAAGTTATCAGCATGAAAGATTGATTAGGTAATAGAGTCGGAAAAAAATTTATGTGAATGGTTTTTTAAAAAAATATAATTTAAGCAGTCTTTTTATAATTAAAAGATTGCTACTATTGGTTCACCAAAATTGGACCGTATAAAAATCACAAAAGAAGTCATGAAGTCTATGCTGTTGAAAAGTAGTATAGAAGTAAAATAAAAAATGCCCTTTCTAGCACTGTTTGCTTACTGATAAGGTTGTCTATCTGTTACGCATTCACCAAACAGCTAGTAATGAATCTGAGCAACAGAAAACGAGGCATGAATTATTATCATCAATTTATTGTTTTGTTGCAGTTTGCTTGTATTTATTTATTGAACAATAACAATCTTCCTAATTAACAAATATTACTTTACCCTTGCCTTTTCGGCTGCACTACCACAAAATTATTAAACTATGATATGTCAGCAAAATTTCTAAAGACAAAAATTGTAGTTTTTAGGTTTTATTACTGAATAAACACAAAATGCTAACGAATTAAGTCATTCGCAATTAGCAACTCAGTGAATTATGTCTACTGCACTCCGCTTCTGCTTATCAGCAACAAGCAGTGAGAAGATACTGAGATAACAACATGGTTGGGTGATAAGGTCAATTAAGACTGAAGACATCCAAGAGTTTACTTCAGTTTATCTTCAATGAGTCAGTTGGGTTGAATGCTGTTTGTTTAATTACTGCATAACCTGAATTGTACGCTGACTGTTGATAACTTTGTGAAGAAAAAGAAAATTACAGATATTACTCGATCTTCCGGAACTTTCACATCACTGATGCTAAAATCAAGTCAATATCTTGTCATATCATATTATATTATATCATATCATAAAATCATAATAATATACAATTCCAAATCTACTCCAGTTTGCTATTAAATCAAGGATAAGGAATAGTTATAATTGTTAATTCCATCGTAAAATCGGCAAAATAATGAGTGGTATGAGTAAATAGCAATATTAAATGACAAAAGCAAAATCATGTCGCTTCGCAAAGAAACAATCTCAAGAGTGCATGTTAAAAGCAACGATATATGCATGTTTATGCAGTAAATAGTCATGCAGAAGTTAGCTAGCTGAGTGCACTGTCTCCCTGCAAATAATGAGAAAGGCTGTCTAAGCGCCAAAAATGAAAAGCTTTTAGGAAAGATCAAAAAACCCGCATGCCTATGTCTCCTTCTGCTATTCCGCCACCATTTTGCAGGCTTTGTTAATAGGCCTTATGTTCTATTAATTATGCAAATAAAGCGCTAAGGATAGTCAGCACACATATACCAATCATCAAAAAAGCTACATAAACGAACATTATTCTCATAGTTAAAGGTCAATGTCAGGTCGTCACCGCCTGTTTAACTCGCATATATATATATGCGAGGATCTGGATATTCAAAAATTGAGTATCATCAATAAGCGAAATGAAATTAACCTCGCAAAAGTTTTTACATCAACCCACATACTTTTAGTAATCTGCCAACTTTTTTCTCAGATAACAGATTTTGCAAATAGCAAATAATGCTATCATAGCTTGAAATCCGTTAATATGAGAGAACTGATGAGAAAGTATGAGTTCATCAAGTACACTCCGACTATATGAATTATTATTTTTCATTGGCAGCGTAGAATATATATCATTCCATCAAAATCAAGATATAGTGTGTATCCAATGTCTCGCAATATGCCATGCAAATTTAAAAGAAAGTCAACATCTACATGAAACAGCCTCAGTCTACATTAAGCAACGGTTGATAACCAAACTCACCAAATTTTTCCACTTACGAAAACTTTATCTACTACAGTCCCTTTTATAATTAAATTTCTTGTTGCGATTGAGAACGATTCGTAAGTTTGACTAGCAATATCACTGATATGAACGAATGCTTTCTTGGAATGCGAAAAACGATATCCATGGTATCTAATTATATTTTATATTTTTCAAGGATTTTAATTAAATTTTTAGCAAGTTAGCTTTCAGTACAGTTTACTGGAATCTTGCGTCTGTCATTTCAATTTAATTAGCAAGCTGCGAATGAATTTAAAATGACTAATTTCGTAACTCATGAAGTTTCTTAAATATCATTTAGCAATTCACAAAAGTGCTAAAATTTACTGGGTGTTGTTTGTTACTTATTACGTAAGATCACTAATTATTCATTCGACAAATTAACCCATGCTATGGTTTTCAGCATGTAAGAGAAGTGAAAAAATCGTGAACGAACAAGAAGCATTTTAAACTGATTACGTGAGAGTGAAGGGAAGGCGAAAGAAGGCGCTGGGTGGTTTGCATTAAACGGCTTAACTTTTCAGCAGACTGGAAACTGTAAAGTTTGAAAGTTTCGACTACTAATTGATTGATCGCTTTGACAGATGTTTTCACTTTTACTTAGAGAGAGAAAGTTTGCGGCAAGTACCTGGCCGCCTAGCTTAGCTGCTGTTTAGCTGGTAAGAATATTTATCTAACTGGATTGACCTATCTATCTGAATATGTCTATCAACTTATTTTTCATCTATCATCTGCAAATTCCTGCACTCAAACATTTGCTGTATTACAAAGGAATACACAAAATAATAAAAGTTTTAGATGGATGGCAACTTCACTGCTTCGTGACTAACCATGCGGGGAAGAGCGAGCGGCATAATGCCTAATGAAACTGATTGCATCTTGCGGTGCAGTGTTTTCTATCTTGGCGCATTTGCGCGCGAGAGTTTTCATTCACTTCTAATCATCAATCACTGCTGTTCTGCAAATTTTGCGGTGAAAAGCTTTGTTGCTCATATAGTTTTTTCTTTCAAGTACTTTATATAATAGAAATAAACTCTGCTTTATCTTGCAAAGTATCAGTGGAATGAATCTATTCATTATGGCAACGCATTTGAATCATTCGTTTATCTGATATAAAGAAATCTATGTTATCAAATTAGTATCTTTTTGCTACAAGCGAATTATCATACATTTGAATTATTGAGATGAAAACATTTATAGCTTGTGTTTATCATTCCAGGCAATACAAGACGAAAGTTGAGTAAAGTTTGAAGTGAATTGTGAATGTTATCTCCCTTCCTGAGTAGTTCTAAACATGTTTCAGCAGTGGAATGAGTCTCTTCACTGCATCTAGATGACTGCAGATGTTCAAGTAATGAAATGGCTGAGAAATGAAGGGAAAACTGGTTTTGACAGATTAATTGTTATCGTAGCTGTAATAATTGAAATGTTAATGGCATCATTTCTAAAGGTTAAATCAATCAATTATTGCAGTTAATTTTACAAAATCAAGCAAACATAATCTACATACGATATTTCAATGGACGTTTTTTCTGCTCAATTTTAAGATGGATATAAATAATTCAGATTTCTTTGCCACTATATATATACAAGATGCTTAGAAATTTTTCAAGTAACTCATTGTCGCAAATTTCGCCAGCCAATTATATTTTCGGAAAGTGATATTACGTACTTTATAAATCGTTTCATGTTACTTATCTATAGTGCTCAAATCTTAAGCTGCTTGCTACCAAATATTACTATCAACTTGATCTAATTCGTTAACCATTTTCGATAACAAGAATAACACTTTAACTTCTTGACAATTGAATATCCTTGGTAAGTATTGGAATGTCTGTTATTAGAATTATCAATATTTCTTGGATTAAGTCTAAAGCTCAAAAGTCTCCCAAGGAGCACAATTTTAAGCAAAGGATTAGAAAAGCATTCTAGAAATTTTATAAATGCGCAAAATAAAAGAATCGTTTGGGTGTTGTGGCCTTAATTATACTGCACAGCTTATTATGTAATCATATGCATACAAACAACCAATCTGTTATTTAAGATAAGTAATTACAAATAAATCTACATTAACTGCCATTGACATTATTAGGCCTCGCACAGCTGCAGGAAAATAATGATATCCATTACCACGATTATCTATTGAAAATCATGCTAAACAGTGTGTGCGCATTATTTGTGATAGACGTCATTTAAGAAAGTAATAGACTTTACAGGTCAACTCGACCTTGACCATCGTCTTGTGAATGGGAGTCTTGATTGTTCTCATCCTCAAATAATACTTGCTTAACATTGTACTGAAAGGGCTTTTTTCTTATATTATTGAGTAAAATGATATACTCCATAAATATATGCACAGTGAACTTTATAATTACGATATTTTTAAAATTCGAAACTCAACAACGTGTGATCAATTCGATATCTGAGTGCAACACAGTTGTTAATTTATACAGCGAATTTCTGCATTTCATATATTTGCAATTAAATTTGTTTTCTTATTTTTTCTGATTACAGAGGCATCCCGCAGTGGCTTACTTACCTGTTTCAATGATTTATGAATTGTAGGCCAGTGGTCACTTTGAACAATGTCCTCTTTCCCATGCATTCATAAAGGCTTTCACCAAAATTTGTTCCCATCACAGTCAACAAAAGAAATTCAGAGTAATATATGAATAAAATTATAGATGTTCTAAATTATACACTAGTATAGACATCACTATTCCTGTCTAAATAATTGAAAACTACATGATGAAAAAAGAAATGTATATTCAGTACATGTGGATTCAGTATTCATGGAACATGATCAGTTTATTGAAAAAAGTTTAGTTAAAATGGCTGTGCCTGGTAGAAAATGCATTGGTAAATGGAATCGAATAAACCGTTTAATATTTCACTCCAAGAAGTAAACTAAACTGCAGAGGTTGACGGAAGCTTTTTTGTTCGTTCACATTATATTACAGCCAGGAAGTAAGTGGCTTCTATTGCATTCCGCATCATTATGCAAAGGAAAAGAGTTGATTAAATGAAAGTATCAATTTCATCAGCAGTGACACTTACTGACTAATATAATAGTATCTCTGAGCTGTTGTAAAGTTTATTTATAATATATAAGCTAACCTGATGTGAAGGTCCATCAAGTCAAATGCAATATATATATAACTAAAATTAAAGCTATGCTAACACAACGAAATTGTGAGCTGTTGCTTTAACAGTTTATAAACTGTGAGCTGTTGCTTAACAGTTTATAAACTTTGAACTAAATAGCTATTTTTGAAGTGCTATCTTTGAGATGTTTCATTTTAAGCTCATTTGAGCTCTAAATATATCACTTTCAAAATATTCATTTCAAACAGTTTGCAGAATTTTGGACAACTGATGAGGCCTTGTGAAAAGTGTCAAACACGCATTATTCTTACTTCTCCTATTTGATTTTTTAGCAGAGAATTGAAATTCGTTATCTTTGAAACAAATCATGCACCAAGAAGTGACAGAGAAGAAAAATTATATCAGTTCTGTGTTTTTAAAAGATGGTAAAATATCAGTTCTGTGTTTTTGAAAGCGTTCTATTCTTCGTCCTTTGATGGTAGTATTTTTATGTAGTTCAGCAGTATCAGACATTCATTTAATCTTTACTTTTTTGTGTGAGTTTCATCATTACCATATTAACGCGCTTTTTCTTCACTACATTATTGCGATGACAGATGCTATAATTAATTATGTATAAGTCAAATATTTTAAGCATTTTCAAATAGGTACGAATTGTGAGAAAATGCACTCTTGCATCATATCCACCAAAAAAATACTGCATTTCAAAAATGAAAGTTTAGCATCTTTCATTAGATAATAATCCTAAAAACTGCATCGTTTCCCATTTCAGTTTTAAGGTCTAATTGCTTAAATAAAATTTTGAGTGATAAAGAGGTTGTTTTTATGTACCTTGCACTATACGCATCCGTATATTTCATGATATAAAAAATTAACAATTGTTTTTTCAATAGGTTTTGCTGTTCTAATGATTTCTGCAGGCAGCAATTGGCTTTTGAAATTGTTTTTCAGCACTGAAATATATCAAATGAAGAACTCAGAGTATTATTGGGCAGGTATAGGTAAGGCATTCTACACCCAACATAAGCACTTATCACAATGCTTATTCGGTAGACAGATTTATGAAAAGACGAAGAAATGGTTGAATAACGAAGTTGAAGCAGCTAGTGTGAGCAAAATGATCCCTAATTTTTACTATAAAATTGTCGACTTTTTTTCACATTATGATGAATTTATATATGCTATCATTACAGAGGAAAGAACACAGTTTTGATTACAAAACCGATTCCAAGTTTTAATATCCGATTAAATCAATTTCTAAAAATGGAGCAATTCAAAAATTCCACACATTTGTCTAAGAGGAAAAAAAATGGAACTATGTATTTTAGTCTCACATTTCAATGAATTCTAAATTCTTTCTATCAGAAAAAGGAAGAGTAGTAATCATAAAATTATTATTATGCATTATGAATTTGCACTAATAATGAATTCATGTCAGTCATGTAGAGTCTTACAAATGTAAGGAGTACTTTGAAAGCTGCAAAAAAACTTGCAGTTTCAAATCAATCTTTCAAACGTTTTCACTTGTCACAACAAAACCTCGACCTTCTGTTTAAGGCTCAGCAGCCTCATTTGTCAAAAACATTCAGTGATTGCAAATTGGCTGAAAATTGATCATTGAAAAAAGAAAGAAGTATAGAACGATTTCTGCTCACGAGTAAGTATTGACTTCATTTTTATCTTTTTCACTTTAGTTTCTTGTATTTTCAAATTTTTTTTTCATTTAGTTGCAATACAGAAAATTTTCTTTCAGTAATTTCATCAGTGCACGTGCCAAATGTTGATCGTGCTAACATTTTTATTTTTTCTAACATTATTTTGTCACGTATGTGATTGAATTATAATTTTAGTTTGATAGATTATTAAGAACATCACTGTGCTGGTTCCTTTTCTCAGCTGCATCTCTTTGTAATCACTCGCTCCGGCAAACTGTCAGTTACAATGATTATCTATCATTGAGCAATTGTTTATGCTTGGAAACAGTAGCTTCCTAAGGTCGTATTACTAATTATTTGCTCTATGTCGCTTAAGATTAACTGCAGGTCATGAAATAGAAACTGAGATAGGGAATTCAGGGTTGTAAAGAAAAGAATGATCTGAAGGAATGGTTTGAAGGTTGTTGTATAAAAAGTTAACTTGTACAAATGTGGTTTTGATCCCATCATGTGGAAAAGAATTAGACTGTTACTAGCATCTTAAAATTCTAGAATTAGAAATGAAAATGTGATTGTGATTTTTATTAGTTCAGTTCTAGATAATTTTTAGGTTTACGTAAGCCGATATACATTAAGTTTTTTATCAAACATTATTTCACTAGGTTTTAAGCGAAACCAAATAATTTTTAAAACAATAATATTTCATAGATTGATTTAAAAATTTCTACTGAACATTTTTTTTAAAATTTCTAATTAAAGGTTCGGTTTGAATAAAGTTCAGTTTTTTTTTTTCAAGTTCGCGGCTATTAATGGTGTATATTGAGTATGATGATATTTAGCATTCATTTATCGGTTTTGTGCTGCACAGAACTCCATGTATGCGAAAAACTGAGTAGAGTTCATTCAAGATCGACGATTCTTATGGTATAACCAAATCTACTATACTTATGCTATAAGTATATACTATAGAACAACTTATGCTATAAGTATAGTAGATTTGTTCTATAGTATTTTTTTCATTCTAGTCTTGCTTATTTGTAAAAGTTTCGCTTCAAAACTGAGAAATTGAATCGAATCATTAAAAAAAAAAGTATATGTAAGGAACATTCATTGCTCCTTAATTTTCCATATTATTGTGTTGAATTAAGTAGAATATTCAGCTTCTTAAGATTCAGTCGATAAATTAGCAGGTATACAAAAGAGTCATGAAAAGTTGCGAAAAAGATTCCTAAAGGATAAATTCATATAAATTATGGTTTAGTGACCTTTGCAGGTACTGCTTGCAAACAAAAGAGTATTGTTTACGATAGTTGTTGATCTCTCCTTTCCTTACCGGTTTTTCTTTCATGTATATTTTTTCAGATGTGTTTTATCCACCACATTTAAGAAAGTAATAAACTTTTACTTGAAAGTAATCAAGTTTCACTCAGTTGAGGAATAGGAGGAATCATATGATAACTCTTAATTCACTGAACATTGGCATTGAGATATAAAGAATGAATGCAGAGGAAATTTATATTTCAGCCAATATATAATTGTGGAATTTGTGAGCCGAACCAACAGAAATAAATTATAACTTGTAATACGACAGGTAGAAACCCTTATTCAAATTAATAATTTGAGCTGAAAAAGAAAGCAGGAAGATCAAGAATTCATGTAATAGCAATGAGTACTGAGCTTTTTAAGATGCCTTATCTGTTGTAAGAAACCAAATGGAAGGTGGAGATAAGAAAGAGTCGTAGGCTTCCGTTCTTCGTACTGTTTTAGTGCATTAGCATGATTTCTGTGAAGGTTATTACTTACATTCATTTATATGGTAAATTTGATGATGAAATTTTTTCCCATGAATCCGTTCTTCATGCCACAAAGGCGAATTACGATGGAAGTAATTATTATTTTCCACTGAAATCTTCTACAAACGCGTGCATGCTTATTTATTTTCTCAAGAGTTGTATAAATGATGTTATTTGTCCTCTGGAAGAAAAGGATATCCCACCACAATTGGGATTTGAAGAGAAAAATCTGCAGATGCAAGAAACAAGTCGTCTTTTTGTAGAGCTTATTGCTTTATTAAAAAGAGCACAAGTTGTTTTCAGAAGAATTTCTTGTAAACAACTTTTGATGATGGTAAAGTACATGAGAACACTATCGTTTTACTTAATTTCAGTGCTGAAATAAACCAGGGACATCTTTCCGATCTTAATCTTCCGATGACTGCTTGAATCGGATGTTATACTGTTACTAATATTCTTTGCATCGTCAATATATGTAATCTACTTAATATAACCATAACGTATTGCTGTAACTTAAAATTCAAAGCTGTGTCGACAAGTAAAAGAGTTTTAATTCAGATCGAAACGAATTACTGCATCGTTTATTTTCTTAATTCTTATGAGTGTTAAAACATGCATAATAAGTGAGAGAGTAATCAGCAGAACTGCGTTTTACTATACTGGAAATGAGCTTCTTTGATCCTTATTTATATTTAATATTTTATTACATTATGCAGTAGAAGGAAGAGGGATTATTAGATTATACAGTGCGACTTCAGTAATTACATGGCCAGAACTAACTGTCTGCGATCTTAATTGTTGTGTGATGAGGGAAATTATCGAATAACGTTGATTTATGGACTTTTTTAATAATTTATCTGTCACTTCTAGTGACCTTTATTGCGGTTTCATTCATTTATTTAGAGCTTCAGAGGGAAAATAATCATCTCGTGTTTATGATCAGCTCCTGCATTAATATCATCTATTCATAAATTTATTCCCCAATTTCCTAGAACTGGGAAGCAAATACATCGAAGTTATTGATCCATTCAATGAAAAGAGACATTTTTTTTGAGTAAGAAAAAAGGATTAGTTACGATGGCCTTCAAGACCATCTCCTTCGAAAAGTTTGTCCTGGATGTCATTTATTACAATTATTATTTACTGCTGTTATTATTCATTTCTATTATTATTTATTACTATTATTATTAATTGCTATTATTATTTATTACTATTATTTATTATTATTATTGTTATTATTATTATTGTTATTAAATAATATTAAGTATTAAATAATAATAATTATTATTATTGTAATTATATTGTCAATTGAATTTTCTCAAAGCTGTACTTTTTGAAATTGCTCCATGAGAACTGAGTGACATAAAAAACTTATTTCTGTGTAAAATGTTTAGAACTAAGAACTATGCAAGACAGATAATCTTGTTTTGGTTTCATTAACAGTTCAGATGGTTAGTTGTTAAATGGTACTCACTGCGGTACCTCCCACTGCGTATTATTAATGAGTAATGAGGTCATTCTAGGTCATCCTGCTGTATAACTCCAGATTAGGATATTTAATCAGTCAAAGGGACAAAAGGTCGGTTTGCAACATAGATCATTTCATGCACATAATTAGCAAATTTGTAATTGGTTTTTAATGATGATTGCTGTTTTTTTGTGATCTCGGACATTTACCAAACTCAGGGGCTTCTTAGATCTCGGAAAGGTTATATCTTTACACATATATCATGCAAACACGCACACGTTCATAATGTATAGTGTATTCTTTTAATAGTTGGTAATTAAAGAGTTATAAGGCAATACTTGACTTTAAGGAAATTTTGATTTTAAAGAAAATTCGGGTATATCATATACTGATGTGCATGAGTAAAGCTTTTGCAGTTTGTTAGTAAAAAGTAATGAGCAAATATATTAAAATACTAATGGGGAGTCATGTTGATATTAGTACGTTTGCTGCATCAGTCTTTGCTGATTTTATTGCAGGAATAGTTATCTGGCTTTCCATTTACTAGTAATAATCATGAGAAGCATAATGGAAGAGTGGTGATTTTTAACATCATTAAATTTTTTTAATAGCAATATCGAGGAAGGTTGTTATTTCCTCTCTGAATGCTTTTCAACATTTCTGTTACAACTCACAAGAGCTACTTTAAAGTGTTGAAAAGACCGGTCGATGAAGCATGGACATTTCTAAAGTCTCCCAATAGCTGCAGGTGGATACGTAGATGAATAACCAAATTTAGAAAAAATGAAGTATATAGTTTCATTCATGAGGATGGAATGATATTACATCATGGAATCTCATCATAGAAGTATTAAATTTGACTTTCTTGACAGTGAATGATTTTATGTGGTTTTGGTGTTAGGTTAGGTAGTAAAGCAAACAAACAACATGCTCTTCAGTAGTTTTCCTCATTTCAGTTTCTAAACATGTATGCAAATCATTTAACGAGATTCGTCCCACTTTTTATTGTTATTAATCAAAAGTGCCTGTTGTTTGCAAGATAATATCATAATGTGTATTCATTGCATCAATGATACATGCATGCATTCAAATAAGACTGGCAATCGTGATGGGCATGCTGACATGCAAACAAAAATCGCTATTAATTACTGAAAATGGCGCTGCGAGCAAAATATTCGAAATGGTGCATATTTGATCTTGAATTCAGATTTTGAACATATGGCAAATGAGTAGCAACAGCAACACTGCTTGTAACAACAGCTTGGAGTTGCGTTGCATTCAGATAGAATGAGATAAACTATGGAATGAAAGAAAGCTGTAATTAATAAATATGAAATCGAAGAGTTGAGATGAAGATGGCAGTATGTATAATAAAAGTAATAAAAGGACAGCCAAGAAGTAGAACTGGTGAATGATATATAAATCTAAATAAAAATATGAAAATATATATTTGATTTGGTATGTATATATACATTGACTTTATTATAATTAAACCAATATCACAGAGATATTCTTCTCTTTATTATTGATTTTATTTATTATTCTGGCATTTTCGCTGCACTCCCCCCGCGCTCATTTATATTTATATGGAGAAGTTACCACTCAGTAAATTAAAAGAATTTGGCAACTGCATTACTGCTACTGTTTATTTGATTGATTATTATTGTGAGAGATATTTGATGGATAATCTTCGAATGTCTGTCTTGCTTCTGCTAGATCTCAAAACACTTTTGCCGCTGTAAATGAGTTAATACCTGGTCAGTTGCTCTCTTTATTGTAATCATTTGTGATGGTCGCCGGCAACTACAATCAACAATAGATAGTTGAGAAACGACAACGGCATAAGTTAGTAGATGGATGATTAGAAGTGAAAGTTGGCATCATTTTTTGCCGGCGATGGATTACTTGCTGCGGTTTGGCTCTCTTCTGCCATAGAAATAATTTTCCTCAAGACTTGTCAGAAGTGGGATCTCGCTCCATCAATTATGCGATAGTGATAGGGAGGTCCATGAAAAAAAATACATTTGCATATAGTTGAAACTATGGGCACTACAACTGTCAATATAATGATATACCAGTCATACATTCTCCACTACTTGAAAAAAAGTTTTGTTTATTGGGTAGAAAAAAGAATTAAGCTTTGATTCTTCCATTCATTCTCATACTCAGAACTTATAATTATGTCTATGTAAGCCCAAAAAAAGGAGTTAGATATTATCAGTCACGGAACATGAAAAAAATGGCATGTATACTTTCATAGTGCTGATGAAAATTCTAATTTATGAATAGTGTCATTCATTATGGAAATTCATTTGGTCGCTCTGACTTGTAATTGTCGTACTCATTTATATAAAGAAGACGATATTATAGTGTTAGTAGATGAATACCTTTTATACCATTTGCTTCGAGGTGGCTTATTTTTTAAATTGAATTTTCTGACAAGTTGGTTCGGTCCACTAATTAATGCTCTAATCAGTGTTATCGTATTTGCAACAGGAATGACTGATCCGTAGCGTGAGGGTAACATTTCATCTTTCACATCACTAGTTCGACTAATGAGGTAAAAAAAGTAGAAGTTATTTTACTTTAATTCATCCTTATTAAAAATAATGGGATGGTATGTATGATGTAGTGATGCATAAAATTAGTACTTTCTATAATCATCCACATCCTTTTTTGCATGCTCACGAATGGTTATGCATTTGCGCATTCGTTCATCGTTAAGTATCGGTTATGGTTTTTGATGGTAACCGATAAGATATTGGATAATGTACTTTTTGTTTCATTCGAATATAATTCCTGTGATCTTTCTCAGGGACTTGTAAAATTTGAGGTAATGGTGAAGATCTCACGCTTCATTTGATTTCTTTCTCACTTGAAGTAGATCATGCACTGGTTCGGTTATTTTATGACTTGATGGATAAAAGGAAAAAAACTGATACGCATCTTCTTGTGAAAATTTCTTTCCAGAACATTCTCAATAACGTTATGTTTTTATTAAATCAGCAGATTAGTTGGGTATTCTGCATTCCAGTTTATACATATTTAAATATTCATATAGGGTGTAATGCAGTTACTGTGAACGAAATGAGAAAATGCGATCGAAAAATATAGAGCAAAAGAGGTTTTAAGTATCTACTGAGAATAATTGGAAAAAATACCAGCTTATCATTAAAAAATAATTTTACGCTCCGAAACAGCAGGTAGCCTAATACATTTTTGCATTGAATCGTATCAGGAATATTGAGAGTTCAAATGTAGCATAATTATTTTACTGTTGAGTATGATTTTTAAAGTATGAAAGAGCACTCTTTGAATAAATTAGTAAATAATAAATAATTTATTAGTAGTGACAACTTTGTCAGCTTAAATTTCAGAAAGAATGAAAACAAATATCTTTATGTTTGTAATTGCATTCAGTAATTATATCTGAAATGTCAATGACAACCATTTGAAATTACTTCCATTCTTATTATATTATTATTTCAAAATTTCACCTGCATATACGGGAACCATAATCATTACTTGTTATTGTTATCTATCTTATGGTACTGAAATTACGTAATTACAGAACATCAGCGTGCTTCTTAGCATTTTTCATTTGCTGGCTCGAAAGTTTGTCCTTTTGGACATATTAATATTAAATCTAACTTTAAAATTGCCTTTCAAATTTGAAAATTGTTCAATTGCCAAGTTTTTTTTTTTTTTTTTTTTTTTTTTTT
>UYYF01004798.1:14285-32675 GCA_900618365.1 Thelazia callipaeda
TAAGATAATTATGGATTCGAAGAAATGGTAAAGAAACAGCGAAAAGAAAAATTAAGTCTAAAGACTTTAAAATCAATAGGAACTTCGTTTTTCTCAATTATCATGTTATTGACATTTTTAGAAAACCTAAAATTTTAAAAATTAATCATATTTGATCGTTTAGTTTTCAACTGCTCATCAGACTAATACTGAATAATTTCTGTTTATCTTACTTCAAGCTCTAAAGTATTATTTTTTATATTAGCATTATTTTGTTTATTCTAAGGTACATATAATGGTGACAAAATCTGCTGAATGTAGCAAATATTTACTTTGATGAAAAGGGTGTTTAAAGTAATGCCAAAATTGTAATAATAATTATTATTATTGTTGACATAATATCAGTAAAAATAATAACAGTAGTGAATTATACATTACACTGTTTAATTTCAACTATTATTTTGGCAATGTTAATTTTGTTGAAGGTGTATGTTATGGTAAAATCCTCAAAGTTTGTATAATAAATTTGCTAATATTCACTATAAAATTTAAAAAGTGCCAGAAAGAATGTAAACTAAGATATTTAGTTAGAATAAAAATATTTATAAAATATTTCGGAATAGCGGTTCAGAAATATCTTATATGTTTGTAAAATATTTAGCCTTAAAATCTTGTTAGAAATAGTCCAGAGAAACTAGAGGAAAGCATTACTCAGCCTTAATATATTTATGAAAATGGACTTCTTGCCATTATTGCTGATCTCTAGAAGATTTTAGAATTTAGTGCTCTTTCAAATCTGAAAATTGTTAAGATTTTAAATAATTCGTTCTTTTTCCAAATGACTTCTGACCTTCTATTGTTCATTGATTCAAGATATGTAAGACTGAAAAAACTGGTCCATGATGATTACAGCTTAGCTCGTGAAGCGAACAGGTTCTGCAAACTATTGCATAAGCCTAACCGTTCAATATCGAAATATTGTCAAAAAAAGAACAGTTCAAATAATAATTGAAATGAACACAACTGAGAATGCATTTCTTTTTTTTGATTGTGAACTGTTATGATATAATATTTTTAGTCAATTTTATAGTATTTCTATGGTTTTTAGTAGTTATTCATTACGGTCAAGTAAATTGTAGCTATTAAGCAATATTCGATTAAATACTTATAAGCAGTGCAACAAAATTTATGACATACACTCATTCTACACTCATTCTTCCTTTTACTTCTTCTCTCAATGACTTTAATTTCTTTTTACCATCTTTGAATTTGGTAGCTTCAGATTTGTTCTATCTTGCTCTTGTTTTTATTTCGGTTCCAAATCGTGCCAGTTTGGTTTCACTCTCTTGAAACTAAGCATATACGCATCCTTGAAGTCCAACTAACTTATAAATGTTTAATTTAGGAAATTATCTGTGAATAATGTATTCAGTGCATTTTATGATGCTTCCACATATATGAAATATGCACTCTTTTTCTATTTATTATCATAAATCGCTTCTAATTACAGGCAATTTCCTTCTGAGAAGAAAAAATAGAAAGATGACGATAAAAGTATTGAAGTGTCAGTCGTAAATTGATTTAGTTTAAAGTCAGTTTGATAAAAAAACTTTTCTTGTTATAAGTGTCTAACAGAACAAGTACAGCATTAAGTTTACATCTTTTTTTTGAAAATTCTAAAGATTGAAAACAAAATTTTCATCGAAATATCAAAAGTGCAATTATTTAAATTCTAATTCAGCAATTAAAAATATAATTATGCTGCGAATAAGAATAAGTTAGAATAAAATAAGTGGTGCTGAAATTATGTATTCACTACCATAAATTATCAATTATTGAAATCATAATTCAATTTCCAACTGTCTTTGTTCAGCACTACATTAATCATATGTATTGTGATTTAATTAAATACATTTTTTACAAAATTAAAATAAGTATAAAATTAAATCGCGATTTAGTTCGAAACTTGAAAAAGCATGGATTTGTAGCAGTAAATATGATCGAACTTTATCGTTAGCTTTCACGGGTAGATGCACTCGTTCTATCTTCCACTATTCCAAGGTATTTATATCCTGGAGTTCCTTCCAATAGCGCCGGTTTATCAGCGCATACCTCGGTATTAGTGTCTGACTTTGCTGAATTTACTTCTAGTCCTATCACATCAAGAAAATTTTCAACTTCTTCTGCCATATATTTCATATTATTTTCGTCGATCGCAAAGATCTTGAGATCATCCACAAACAACAGATGATTCGTTATGTACATTCCTTGATTAGCTAAACCGCCAAATTTTGGTACCATTTATTGACCGCTCAACGGCTCCATGCACGGGACGAATAGCAGCGACGAAAGCCTATCACCGGAGAATTACTCGTTGTATCAGTTCATAGTTTCTCCATTGCTCTTCATTACGACTGCCCCATTTGAATGTGATGCTTCTCAGAAACCTGCTGATCCACGATGGCATGTTAAGCCTTTCAATGCATTAATCAGGTATCCGTGATTAATTGAATCGAATGCTTTTTTAATGTCATACTACGTAGTTTAGAACTGTTTCCCGTACTCTTTGCAAAGCGCCAGGTTCAACATTGCTTGTTCCTTTGCACCTTGAACCTGAGTAACAGTTTCTAATTGATTGTCTGGAAGCAGCTTTCTCATGGCAACATCTAGCTGCATGACGCGTTCCACACAGTTCGTTGTTAATTTGTAAAGGTTCGATATACAAGTTATTGGCCTTAAGTCGCTGCCTTCACTTGGGACCCCTTTTAAAATCAAGTAGGTAGTACCTTTATAGAACCACGGATCCTGTTTTTCTCAATCCAGACAAATCCTTATTTACTATTTTGTACAGAATTGGATGCAAGGAGGTGCACTTCTTAATAAAGAAGTTATAAACTCTATCAGGCCTTGCCGCTTTCCAGTTGCGCAAATAGAAGACTATCTTCCCAAATTCGGCTTCAGAAGGAAAAGTATGATGCACTTCATCACCTGGAACATTCTTCCAGATATTCGTTGTGTTCGATATCATCATACTTTCCCATTCCGGAGTTCCACATCGTACCCCGAAAGTCCCTGATTCCTCAGTCCTTACAATTGTAGCTTACGGGCTGTTCTTCGGTCAGACTTCTATAAAACCGTCTTCTGAACAGCTCGAATCTGGCGTTTTGTATTTTGAATGCACATGGGGTCTCATAACTTTTTATTTTACTTTCGTAAACTCTCACACGTTCTATCACTATGTCCAACACTTCATGACTGTCACGCTCAAGAGCAAGTATGAGATTGATTTTCCTCATACACTTCTTGGCCTCTTTTCAGCCTTTACTTTCCAGTTTTTCACCAGCCAAAATCAGTTCTATGAGGGATTTGGCGAAATGCAACAAGCTAATCTTCTTTTCCATGCTTGCTTTCCACCCCGATTGCTTCTTCTCTCACCTTGTTATGTCTTCATAACACTATTGTGCTACCTGATGCTGCCTTACAAGCGCACAAAACTTTTCACTGCACAGGGAACGACAATATGGCAATCCCGCGCTTTAAATCCCAGAGGTCAAAAATCTTTTTGGAGTGAACTAAAGAAAAGATGTTGTTCAGATTTTTGTATTGCTGGGTTGAAAAAAAATTCTCGATCTCAACTTGTTTTTTTGTAAACATCACTCAAAAATAAGTTTAAAAACTATTCCATTACATTTGTACTGGTTCATTATTGCTTCCGTACTGATGGAAAGTGTAATATCATTAAAGGTGGAAATATTAATTTTGACCTTAATTCTATATCATCGGAGTACAGAGCGCTAAAAAAACCCGACTTTACTCCCAAGAGTAAATTAAGATAACAATCCCTTCTCAAAATGTTTGCTGTCTGTTGTCGTTATGAACAACTGTGGTTTGAAAATATCCTGGTTGGTCATCTTCTATTTTGAAGAATTCCTGAACTCCAACCGAGAGTCCGAAATGCGCAGTCTAGTATTATTCAAGTTATAGTCGTTGAGTAGGCTGAGGGACTATAAGATTTGAAGATCTTTTTACATTGCAGATAACAGAAGGAACAGTCTTATAAATAACAGTAAGACACAGGAAGCAATAAAAATTATCTGGAATAAAAACTCAGCTATTTTTGCGAACTTTGCTTATATACCTCTCAAACTATAACAATGAGTTGTTGACATCAGTAAAAAGTTGCTTGTCTACATACTATTCAGACTGCTCAGTTGTTCCTGTACCCACATTCAAACAGTGCATTAGTTGTGTGATTATGTGTTTTTCAAACCCTTTAATTAGCTATTTATCAATTTTACAAGACAAATATTGGAAACTATATGAATAAAACTATAATTATTTACAAGTGGGATACTTCTTTCTCAAGTTTATAATCATTTTATATGACAATAAATAGCAACAAATATAGAATTAATAATTTGATGGTTTTGCAACAAAAATAAACAAGATGTTATGTTCTTCAAGCTTCTTTCACTAATGGTTTGTGGTTTTCACGTGCCCGACAACCATGTATTGTAGTCCAACATTTTTCGCAATAATATTGAAGACATGAGAGTTGCGGACAAAAAAATGGTGCATGGCGATCACCACACCGTTCACCGCCGCACTCATCACAAGGTTGATCATCTAACACATACGGTTTTAATTCTACCTTTAAAATACATGTCAATGTCATTTTTTACATATAATATTTTTCATGGACTGATAAAGTTCTTTTATATGTACATTAAATAAAATTAACAGAGATCAGGTCACATACTCTTTTCTCTACTTCCCCATGACTTAGCTGTACATAACGATCAGTAATTGCCTTCATATAAGAATTTTGATTTGTAAACGCTACTCGTCCAGCACCTGTGAAATACAATTGATTGTTAGCATTCTGAGATGAAATACAATCTTACCCGACATGACGTGGTATTTTCTAGGCATTTACTAACGGCTAAAGAAGAAATGTAAACTTGGAAAATTCTGCTTTAATATAATCATATCTAAGATTTATGCTGGTGATGAAGTAATAGCAATAGCAACGGTCATACTTGCAATACCAGTAATAATAACCTTTCGGATATTTGTATTCAACATCAGTATCAATACCCGCACAGCCTACACTTCCATACAAGTGGTCCATTATATGAGCCAATTCTACTGAAATAATTAATGCACATCAAAAATATGTTAAAAAATATCAGTGGTAATTTTTGCTTGATATATAGCAGTACCTGCTTTGATGGGTCTCGGGACACCTCCCACAAAAACAACTCGTCTCGCGAATAAAGGGATGCTAGCTTCTACAACATAGTCAGCATCTGCAAGCCGCCATGGACGAATTTGAACCTAAATAAAATAGGAAAGTGACAAATTCACAGTTGAAAATTTTGTTACCGCACTGGACTAAGGTAAAAAATATTGCAAGTAAAGGTAACTGACGATAACAGAGTGGATTTGGAATTGCATGCAAATTTTGATTTACAAACAGAATTGCATAGTAATTGCTGACGTTAGATTTGAGCTATAATAAAACAAGTCATCTTACCAACTTGTCAGGTGACAAGGGACTCGAAATGTAGAGGAAAAGTTTTTCATCTTCCACAAAACATGATTGTACCAAAGCCCGTACACTGACTTCATATTCGAAAATGAGAAACACATAACCTGGAAAATCTAATTTTTCCAATTATCTCATTTAACTGAAATGTTTTCAATAAAAATATGCAATGTGCAAAAGCTGTGCTCTTACAAAATTGTACGACAATACTAAGCATACGTCAGTCATATTTCTTACAATCAGAACAAAAATTAGTCGATACTGAGTAGTGTCACACACGTTAAGAGCTAAAGATATTAAAAATTTTAAGTTTATACCACCTCATTTGAGATAAATTTTGAGAGCATATTAGCAAAGCAAAGGAATTGCGTTGAGGAAACGTCATGCAAACATAAGTCGATAGTAATTAATGAGTCAATGAAAAATTTTTTTATAGGACTATCATCATAATGAACATCAGTTCAAAAACCTTTTGGTGGAAAATAACTTTTATTCTCATTTTTGTTGGGCCAATCAACAACCAGGGGGCCAAAACGACTAAATGTTGCTGTGAGTTCATCTGAAAGCATTGGCATTTTATTTCATTACCAAGATTAATTTTGGCTTGAAAAATTCAAGCAAAGCCTTAGGAGGTTATACTAAAATAGAATTTAATACTGGAAGTAATTTTAAAACACTGCACCTTCATCAATATCAATTGGTAAACCACCAACGAACACTTTCCTTGAGTATACTTCAGGCCCTGGGCTATACTGGTAATAGAGATTAGACTTCATTGCTCGGCTAAAATTTAATCAGATTATCACTTTCTTTATTTATTACAGATGTTCCTTTTTGATTTTTCTTACCAAATTAATCATTAATAAATATTTATCGCAAAATGATTGCATGATGTTACTTGTCACTAAAACCAATCACGAGTATCCATTAATAGCAAAGTATTACGAAATGCTATTTGTATCAGTATTTAATTTTATACATGACAATTTTTTAACTTCCTCAAATGATAAATGCTATCTATTCTTAACTACTTTTAGATTAATGACCAGCAGAAGTAAATAGTAAATTAAGGTTATAAAAAGTACACATATTTTAAACCAAATGATTAGCGGACTTCGTTAAAAATAATGAAAATCATAGGAGATAACGCTAACATCATTATTATAAGTTCTTACCAAATTCCGTTAACTTGTTGGTTAGACGGCGTGTGTACACTACCAGCACCACAATCCAAATCAAATGAGCCTGGATGTGATAAAGCGCGCTTGATACCCTGCAAAAGTTCTTTGAAACAGGGTCAAAAATTTGGTTTTAAAGTTGTTTTGCTAAACTTTATTTTTGATAGAAAAATCTCTGCATGAAGTTTAAAGAAGTACTGCAAAAATCAAAATGAGTAAACTTTGCATAAGTATTCATAATATTCGTAATATTTTTGATCAGCCCAAAGTTGTCCTTGACGTGTGAAAGGAGTTTTGATGTGACGTAATTCACGAGATCGATGAAAATATTCATCCAATAGATCATGTTGTTGTTGGCGTGCAGTTTGATCCTCACCTTCACGAGCTGATTGTTCTGATTCCAAGCTTGTTGACGTTGCTAAATGTGACTTGAAATAACATCATAAATAACGCACGATGTATCTCGAAGAATTATTTTTTGGTGGAAATCTAAATTATCATTATATTACAAAAGCGACGCAACGAAATTTTAAATCCATTCAATGCAACATTAAGAATTACAAGCATTAGTATTAAGTTGAATTTTTCCTTCTTTGACATTTTGGGGCATATAGGAAAAAGTAGTTGATGTGGGCTTCACAAACCGTGACCCACCTAATGGTGCATCGCGATAAATAGCATTCAAAACCTGGAAATAACGAGTGAAAACACAATGTTAAATATTGAAAATCATTATGTTGACTGCTGAAGGATCAGAAGTTAAAGAAAAGATCAATTTATTGCAGCTATAAAATTTTGGAGTAAAATTGAATATTGAGGTAGTATTAACGGAGAACTGGAACCCACGCCTCATTTGGTTTCATACGACCACTTCCATGTAAAATTATTTTTTGAGATAGAAGCACATAATCTTTATGCCTAGAAGACGAGTTTCTCAAGCCTGAATTTTAATTAAATTTGAGCTTGAGCATCTAATTAATTTCTTAATTAATAATGTGAAAGAAATCTATGTTTAAAAAAAAACTGGCGCTTCAAACTTGATATTCTGCAAGAATAAATGTGTTTAGTTTGATGAAGAGTATTTTTTTGGAGACCTAAAATATTCATAAAATATTTCTGTTGTCACATTGTTTTGAGAATAGCTCCGTTAATAGAGCTAAAAATAATGCTTCATAATAATTATTCAAGAAGTTTTGCTAATAATCACTTCTATATAGCAAGCTTTTCAAATGTTCATAATATATTCAGAAGTTTAGCATATCCAATCATTGCATCCAGTGTTGGTGAATAATCTTTATAAAACAGGATTGTTAATGAAATCATAAAAATATGCTCTCTATAGAAATAGTTTTTAAATTGAAGAATAATGACTTCAAGAGCTGTAAAATCGCTTCGATTGAGAAGAAACGCTTGAGCACTTAATGTGGGTGTAATATCATGATTCCTGGGTGTATTATTGTTGTCTGTTGAAATATTCACATCTTTCCTTATTTCATCGATTTCTTTTACTTTTCTTCTCGTCACTATGTCTTCTAAAGTCAATTAATTAAATTACTCTTCTAGAAAACTGAACGAATATATTTTTATTGGCATCAAATTAAGGCACAGATTTTTTCAGAAAATCAAATATAGGTCTACAAACAAGTCTTATTTTACTGAATGAGATTTTTAAATTGCAGCCTAAAACAAAAAGTTCCATGTAAATAAAAATTAATTTCTTCAATGCAACTGGCCTGTTTCTTCATCCGTATCAGATTCGTTCTGCAAAGGATTAGCCTGGAATGTCCTTACAATCGTCGTTTCAGGCCCAAATAATGATTGAGCTAATTCTAAAGCTCTGCCGATTAACTCACTTTCTGAATCACCTTCTGGGGATGATGCAGATGTTAACAATGACTTCTGGCTCATAGTCAAAAAATTTGTAGGTTTCTGAAATGAAGATTATGTTAATTGTTAGCAAAAGAATGACTTCCATTGTCATAGGTGGAACAAATTCTGGTAGCATTCCATGTCCAACAAAAATTTTTCATACCTTAAAATAGAAAAATCAAATATTACTATGGCTTGATCGAAATTATTAGATTTGAGCATCTTGACATCACCATCAGATTGATATTTGTGATCACCTTTATTGTAATTAGCAATATTCGACAATGACTCATTGCTATCTACAACAATTAATCGGCTACTATCGAATTCTGGATCTTTCTCAAGACTTGAGTCAAATTCAGATGAGAAGTCCTTTTGATCATCCACCTGAAACATTTAATACATAACCACTTTATTGATAATCCTTAACTCCATCTGTGACAAACAAATATCTGGCAAAAATGAAAAAAATAAATGACGGATTAAATATCCGGTCTTTAAAAATTCTTTTCTGGAACTCATTTCTCAAATAAAAAATTCTCACTACAACTACCATTTAAATACATTGTTTACTACTTTCATTGCTGGAGTTTGGGTAAAACGATATTAAGATCAGCATTTAACAGCAATAGTAGTTGGGACTTTACTTCACTGATTACATAGGAATCTGTAGACCAGAAAAAATGATCTGTGTTCATTCGCTTGTTGTAGCTTGACAGTGGGTTTGACTGCGTTAGAGAATTTTTGTCAGCCATGGCTGTAAGTTTTCTAAGAAACACCAACGAACTTTTTATCTTTTAAAAACATTCATATTATACCTTCTGCGCAAGAACGAAAAGTTGAAACTCCTTTCGTTATGAGGAAAAAATTGTTTTTGTGATCATAATTTCATGCTTACCTACCCAACCTGCCTTCGATTTAACCAATTCCATTTGCATGAGACATAACAAATGATATCTGAAATGAGCTTTTTCGTCCAAACATTTGATGAAGAAATTTACATAAAAGTAGTTATGTAAATTTAAACGTTCCACCACTACTTTTCTCCACTATTTACTGGTAAGGCTATTGCAATTCACGCAAATTCTTTAACAGAATAAAATCAAAACTGAAGAATGTTTTTATTTTGTAAAAATAGAAACAGGTAATTTTCAAGTAAATGCAAAGGGAGCAAAGATATTAAAATCTTGACTTTTGTTTTTTCTATCTTTTTTGAAATATTTTTCCAAGATCGTAAATAATATTTTCCTTAATA
Organism: Thelazia callipaeda; assembly: GCA_900618365.1. NCBI lineage: Eukaryota > Metazoa > Nematoda > Chromadorea > Rhabditida > Thelaziidae > Thelazia > Thelazia callipaeda. The sequence goes on from UYYF01004798.1 coordinate 24,115, forward strand.
ATTTGCAATACTTGTAGAATACAGTGTTATAATTGAATACAGAACTATCTATATAGATAATTAAGATTTTTGCATTTTGTAGGCAAAATGAGAAAAAAGTGATATATATTATGAATTTAGGGATTTCATTGATAAAGATCTAACAAAGTTCTTCAAAAACTATTTTGCATCTTAATTTACTTATGTAATGAAATATTTTAACAATTTGGCACAAAATAAAGCGAAAGTAGTAATAATAAAGTTTGGAAAATCAGTTTGAGTACTTTGCAACTTTTTTGATGAAGGTAAGCAAGGTAGAGCAGATAAGGTCCAGTCAGCAGTGATAAGAATTTAAAAAATATTGATCAAGGAGAAGTTGCAGTGTTTATTTACTATCACTGCTTTTATGATCACTGTTTTCGGTATTTCTCCTCTATAATTTCTTTCTACTTCTTTCCCGAAGCTGATTCTTTTTTGTTATCTCATGCATTCTCGTTCAATGTTTTATGGTCATATCTGCTAGCAATAGCGTACTTACTATCTATTTTAATAAATCGCGTTTTCGAAACTGTTACGTGCGACCATTGTTCAAGTACTGATGTAATGCAAAGATATAACCATTAAGATCTATTCGTGATTAAAAATGAGCCTTAGATATGAAAAAAAGTTCAATGAAGAGTCAACTTATGACCCACATACTATTTTATGTATGCCATAAGCTGACGCTTTTGAAAAAATAGTACGCTATTCATTACACTTATAACCGCCATTTTAATATGCATTATTTGTCGTTATAGACGTTTCACTTTGATTATTGGGAACTTATGACAAGTAGTACATAACAGTTATTGAGTAATTTATGTCCAATAGTCAAGTTCTACCAGACTTTTTTCAGACTTGAAATAAATTTAGATGTGATGCAGAACGACCATTGCCAAATTGGATATAATTTCCTATATGATCTCATTTGTCCAGATACTATACTTGTTACCTTTTTGGTTATGATAAACGGTACCATAGCATTGGATATGGCTGCATCACAAATTGATGTCATAAGTTTACGAAATGCTGCTGCATCCATTTTTGAAGTAACTAATCACGTAAGCTATATCTGAAACAAAGTATCATCTCATTTATTTATTTCTGATTAAATCATTACATATCATGTGTAGTGATGGATTTCATTGGAATTCACTGGCTTTGTCGCAATCACTTACAAATTTATCATTGCATTTGAATTAGAAATGACTGCAGAAAAAGAAAAATCATCTTTAATAATTTTCTCTAATTCAAGTAATCTATACCACTTTTATTATGGTATAATTTTGGTAACTTTATAACCAAACATAAATACATTTGTACGAATGTTGTCATAAGAATGCAAAAATGGTATTAGGAAACTATATTGGTTGAAAATTTGTTTATATGAGAGAAAACTGCCTTCATTCCAGACATCAGAAGTAGACTGCGGAATTTCAGATTGATTATAATAAATCTGAAAGGAGAAACTGAATTGAGGTATGTTCATTTTCATCATTCAACACGATTCGATGAAAAAATTCCACAAGGAATGAATTTCAAAGTAATGAACAGAGCAAGTGGAACTAAAGTTTCGGAGTACTTATGAATTTGGGTTAATTATAAGAAAAATGTCTTTTTCTAAATTGATGGAGAAAAGTAATTAGAACTTTTAATTTTTTAATGCCAAAAATTTTTTAAACCAAGATTCAGCAGTTTACATTAAAAATAAGGAAATTAAATCAGTGTTAAAAATCTCGAATTCTACAACATTAAAAAGACTGAAGCTGTGGCATTAGTAGATGTACGAAAACAACACTGCTTTCACTGCTTTTGCAACTTACAATCAAGAAAGCGTGAAGTCTTGAAGCACCTATTTGTAAAATTAATCGAAGCAAATGGTCAAAAAACCTTGAAAAATGAAATCTACTGACTTCAGTAGTGATCATTTAATTCTCGACTGTTATATCTTCAGTAGTGATCATTTAATTCTTGACTGTTATAGTCGTGCCACATCATAATATTTCATAATAAAAAAATGGAAATGTCGAGTGCTGGAAGCGACTTATGAAATTAGGAATTATTTTTAAGACATCTTTCAGCAATTTTTGTTTTAAATTATTCTTTACATATTGCTCAAACTCAATCACTCACCATATTTTATTGCAGTAATATAAAAAAGGCTTTCATATTGGAATTTAAAAAAAAGTAAACCAATATATTTAGATAAGTGTTGATGAATTCCCTTTGCGACAATCTGCGACAACTACTGAAGAAAACTTACGACATGACAATACATTTAAAAATTACATTTTTAAGCCATAATTATAAATAACGAACAAAAATTGTAACAAAATTATTATTTGACAATTTTCGAAAATTTAATTTATGAAAACTGAATTTTTCCAAGGAGTTTTAAGGAAAACAAGATATCAAGTAAAGGATGTGGCACGACTTTGCACTATAGCTAATGCTCACGACTTCGTTCAGGAACTTCTCCAAGTGATTTCATCTTTATTCTCTCTGTCGAACTTTCGTCCTTCTGCAAGAATGAAAGCTAAAAATCACTTACTTGTAGTGTATTGAAGCATGTATTGATGAGAGATGTATACAATCGTCTGGTGGACAAAAGTAGTGTATTGCTTTAGCTCAATGTTTGACAAGAAACCCATAAATTTTGTTCTTTGATGAAGCTCCAAGTGCATTAGATGATGAAAATTAAAAAGTTGTGCAAGGCTCTTTGACTAAGCTCCTAAATTATCATGTTTATTCGGATTGCAAATAAATCACCTCTGTTTGTAAAATAAATTTATGTGAGGCAAGTGCGGAACACACAATGATTGTTATGGCGCATCGTCTTTCGACAATTCATAATATGAGGTAATATGAGTCATATCACTGTTTTGGAAAAAGAAAAAATCGCTTAAATAGATTTATATTTATTTAATTTATGAAACAATCAATTCAAGTGCTCAAATGTATTCATGTCATGTTAAAGTATTCATGAAGAATTAATGGCACATGATGGAGTGTACAGACAGCTAGTATTAGCGCAAGTATCGAGAAAGCAACAATGTTTAATTCTTGAGATAACTAGAGCAGAATATTGATTTTCTAAAGACACAAAACTGTCCGTTGATACTCAGTATGCACTCAGCACACAGTGTTTGCTGTATGGTTAATTTTAGACATATAATTCTACTAATTTTAGCAGCTTTTAAGCTGACAAAATTATCTGTCTAAAATTATCTATTATTTAAATCGCATTACTGTTCTGGAAATGCAAAAATTTCACGGGCTCCCAAATACAAGCATGGAAGTTGGCAGTTTTAAATTTTCTCACTGACAAAATATAGCATCAAGCATACTGTCTTCTTTATAGACATTAATGTAATAGACGAACTTGCTCGGAAATAACAGCTCAAGATTTTAAGCTGAAACTGCCATTAGCTGCATTCTCTCATTTTGCCTAGACAACTGATAAAAGAAGCCAGTCTAATCGCGTCACGGATGCATTTTGTGCTGTCTGCTGTCGTATTCTCAATACTCAAAAGATTTTCGTTTCTAGCTTTTCCTGTCACTTTTCAATGTTCCGGATATGAATTGCCATCTCACCAGCGATTCTTTGGTTCAATTCCGATGTATTGTAGAAATTATTTCAAAGTCCCCGGCAACACAGCCGCTAAAGAACATTCGTATGAGTCATCAATCAATTTCATTCATTTGACTATCCTTGGTATTAGCTGTGAGGTCGTTACTTTCTTTAGCTAACTTGCTTGCTAAAGTAGGCGAATCACTAACTAAGCGATTACATATTTCAATATTTACTAATATCGCCAGTCAAGTGAATAATGAAAATTTTTAAGCGGTAGTCAAAAACGTACCCAATAACAGACCGATGAGAAGTGCTAAAAGTTACCATTGTAAATTATAAAACTAATAATGCGATACAAGTATAATGTTAAACAATATGATTTAGTTTTCTATATAACGTAAATAATTATTAATAAGAGAGCTAGTATTTTGTTACATGGGATCATCTGGTAATTTGCTTAATTGCTTAGCTACGGATGCGCAGTATTCATGTTGCCACTGATAAAGGCATGTTCATTTGCATTATCTAAGCGGAAAACTAAATATTAATAAACTAGTAAATTGAATATGCAGATGTCTTGCAAGCCTTGACATCAGTACTTGCTGGAATCATTATTGCCTTCTAGTGCAGTCCGAAAATGGCACCAGTAGGAATTCTATGTTCGGTAACATTGATGCTTTTACTGACTGCTATTCCTCAATACCTGAAAAAGCGTTTAAAAATAATGACAGTTGGCAAGAGACCACCAAGTGTAACTAATTCCAAACCCTCTCAGCTTTCAATTACTCCAGTGCTATTTGTTCTAGATCTTGTTAACAAAAGATTATATGCAGCTTGCTATGGAAGTTATCAGTAATCACAAAACAATGCAAGATTTGAAACGCGATTATTTTTGCAAAGTATAATGCAGAAGCAGTAAAAGAAATCTTTACAACGTGGCATCCTAAAGGCCTTTGCTTGAGCCCTTCACTCATCACTTATTTTTTTAAATTTTGCTGCATCATATCGATATTGCTTACTACTTGATGAGGCTAACAGTGCCACTCCATCGCAATTATTTTGATAAAATTTACTTTTCCGCTCTGGTTTTAATATCTTTTGAAACTGAATACAGATTAATCTCCAAATCTAGAAATCCCCAATTTTCTGATCAAAAAGGCTTTGATGACTTTCTCATTGCGTTTAAAAATTAGCGTAGTAAAGTTCGGGACAAAATATATTGTGAGTTAACTCCTGAAACACTTATTAACTTATGAAAAATGTTTCAATTGTTGAGTTTTGTATTTAATACATTTTAGGAAATTACTGAATCATAAATATGGCCTTCATGAACTTGATAGCGTATTTCTCAGATGATATTCACGCTAGTGCTAACCTGGTTCTCAAAATACCCCTTGAAAGCCGAAAATGAACAACCAGTTGGCAAAAGGCAAAGAAAAAATTGTTTCTACGGTCAACAATTTTTCCTCTAATCTATCTTCTGGAACAAAATTAAGACGTGATAAGCAAAAATCATTTAGGTAATTATCAAAGATATAACGTGAATATGAAACTGCCAAATTAGTGGGAATTTTCTACGTCTAACTTTATTTTTAAAAAAACGGGAGTGAGAGACAAATTCTGGCAGCAGCGATTAATGCTAATTTTGAAAATATATTATTTTTATCATATTTTTAAACTGCATGGATCATTTTTTTGCGTTCTTCGTTTGAATTAGTTATGACTTCTTTAGTCTTGTCGACTTTTCATTGCTGTCAACTTTGATTTTTTCACAAATAACTTGTAATAACAGCGAGTAGATAAAAAATAAGCAATAATTCTTTGCTCTAATAGATTAAAGCTATTGTGGAAAATCAAATATTATTCAGATTATTGGACGATTCTACGATCCAATCAACAAAAAAGTTAAAAGCAACATATGACTCACATCCTTAAATTATCGCTTGGAAAACTAATAAAAGACAAAGACAATATTATGAAAAAATAATCAGAATGCAAGGTCAATGATCTCAAGTATCTATGACTGCTTAATTTTTTTCACTTATTTTTTAGTGTCACAAAAAAATTATAATAAAAATTATTGAAAATAATTCACTCAATCGTCATTTCGTTCTTGATTGAATCATATCACTGCAAGCCGTGAAATTTCAGGAAGTCAGCGCAAGTTCAATTAAAAAGTTTAGCTTGGCTAATAAACTGTTTGTTAAAATCTAATGTAATTGCAAGGTAAGAAAAAAACCTAGCTTTCTCTTTTCGAAGAAAAGTTTTCGTCATGAAAAGAGACATGAGGATGCAAGGAATTTGAAAACTGATATACTTACTAAAAATCGAAATCACTCACTTTTTAAAATGTAAAAAAACCTGCTCCACGCTTCGTAATTTGCCGACAGGTAGATCTTCTCATTCGTTCATTATAAAAGCTCATCAGAAGCAATGATTTCACTGTATTCTTTTTAATGAAAGAGACCTGAAATTTGCATAATAGTCTTCATTATAAATAATGCCAACGCGTCGTTAAATATTGAATGAATATTATAGAAGTGAGTCGTTTTAATTTTGGGACAGTGGCAGCAGGCAACTGTGGGGTTGAGGTCTGTGGGGAAGTTTGGTGTTGTGCTCTTAAGTTTGTTACCCTACGATTTAACTAACAGTCGTATTCAATTAATTTTGGTTAATTTTTGTCGTTGCTAATAACATTATTCTAAAAAATAGACATTAATTCATTGTGAATATAAGAGAAAGTGCAAGAAGTGTTGATAAGTCTTAGGACTACAGCATTCATGGATTTTTGCTGTAAACAATGCAACTTATTAGTGGTTTAACTTACATGTTCTGCTGATAGCCAGTGTTACTTCTAACCATCTCTGTATCTTAGTTTTCAATTGGAATATTTTTGACTTATATGTAAAGAAAAAGGCAATCTCAAATAAGGGCTTCCAAGTAGTTTCATATTTTTGTAATCTGCCCTCACGTTTATTGATTGTTCTATAGGTTTCTTACTTTATTCATTTTGCATAATTGCGGTCGTCAATATCGTTAAAACGTCGTGTATTTATTTCTCTAGCTCAAATAATTCAGTTAAAAAGTTCATTGGTTTTCTGAACATTTCTCCAGGATAGGAAAGGTAGAAAAATGGCTGCGATCCCAACGTAAGTTTTGTTTCATAATGAAGAGTAAGAAGACGTTTTGGTATGTGAGACTTTGTTATTAAGTGATAGCAAAATTAGTTGCGTAAAGAATTTTAGACCTGTTGATGAAAAAGTGAAGAAGAATGACGAACTTGCGACCGCTATTTTGAAAGATAAGGCCAAACCCAACCGTTTGATTGTTGATCAGTCGATCAGTGATGACAATTCCGTCGTTGGCTTATCTCAGGTACGCTCACAATGAAACTGATGCAAAATAATTGTGTTAGAGGCATAAGTGTCTTCATTCATTTAACATATAAGAATTCATACAACTCTAGTAATCGTCACTATTGTTATGTTTGCCTGCATTGCTATTAGTGTTGTATGGTTATTATTGCTGAACACGTAGTGTTTGAGAAGTATGAATTTAAGTTTTTGTTAGGGTTCAGAATTATGAATTACATGATGCTATCTGCAAAACATGAGGTTTGTAGACAAAGATGGACGAGTTAAACTTGTTTCGTGGTGACACGGTAATTTTAAAAGGGAAAAAGCGTAAGGAAACAGTATGTATCGTGCTGTCTGACGACACATGTCCCAATGATAAAATCCGGATGAATCGAGTAGTTCGCAATAATTTACGCATACGTTTGGGAGACGTTGTAAGGTTTGGCTTTTTTCAAATCTCAAGTGCCTGGTATCTAAAAAAATTATTATTTTCCGGCTACCAAATTTTGCGTCTTGCCATACTGATGTGTTAAGTAACTTTTGTAGCATCACTGCAGCTCCCAATATCAGTTACGGTAAACGCGTTCACGTACTTCCTATTGATGATACTGTTGTTGGCCTCACGGGGTGAGTTTTTTGACATTGTCAAGCCGATCACTGAATTGTTTCTGTAAATTATCGTATTCTGAGCAGTGATGATTCGTGCAGGGGTCCTGAAACTGGCAGAAATGTGTGCCAGTGTTGCAGTTGTGGAGGTTCATACCGGATGAATTCCCCATTGTATACAGAAGAAACACATTACTGAGCTCTGCTGAAATTTAGGAAACTTATAGGGAAGATTTTTAATTTGGAATGGGGTTCGATATTAAATTACCTTCATTCCAGACAATGTAAAATATTGTAATATCATAATACCATTTTTTTCAGTAATTTGTTCGAAGTTTTTTTAAAACCTTACTTTGTGGAGTCTTATCGACCGCTTCATAAAGGAGATCTTTTTTCGGTTAATGCGGCCATGAGAAATGTTGAATTCAAGGTTATATATAATTTTTTCTTGTTTGTACTTGAGATTAGTGTAAAACTTTAAATTATAAATTGTGTAATTGACTATTTCTGTTTGTAAGGTTGTGGAAACAGATCCGTCACCATCCTGCATTGTTGCGCCGGATACAATTATTCATTGTGAGGGTGAACCAATTAAGCGTGAAGAAGAAGAAGAGAATGTGGCAGATGTTGGTTACGACGATATTGGTGGTGTTCGCAAGCAGCTTGCTCAAATTAAAGAAATGGTTGAGCTTCCTTTGAGACATCCACAGCTCTTTAAAGCAATTGGTATCAAAGTAGGTCTTATTCATCACTCTATCGCATAGAATTGTTTTTATATATTTTATAAGTCTGAAATTATAAATGGAAAACAGGTGAGGTAGTTGAAGGAAGCTGCGTCAAGGACATGGAAAAAACACTCGATCAGTGTACTGGAACCAGAACTGAGTACAGGGTGAGTGCAGTAAGAGCGTCGAAATGCAATCAAACTCAAGAATCAAGAAAACAGCAAAAAATCAATTTTCGACTGATGCACGTGATATATATATATATATATATATATATATATA